>VWZY01000669.1:706063-718971 GCA_013399075.1 Chloroceryle aenea | reverse complement strand
ACTTAGACCAGTCAAGCAGCAGCTGGTGCAGCATCGACAATGGTGCAAGCCCACCTTGCTTAAAGTTGTCAAGGTTCCTGAACTCCACCAGGGTGTTCCCGTAGTAGTAGTTGGTGACATAGATTCGCTCTTCCCGGGCCAGGGGGTCCTTCATCCAAGCCCCCTCATTACGCCCATAGGTGTTCTGGGTGGTGGGCCCTGAGATGGTGGACAGTGTGTCCTTGCAGCGCCCTGTGAAGGCAGAGAAAGGTTCAGAAGGCCCAGGGCAGGGCAGCCATGCTCTCACAGCTCCAGATGGGATTCTGCAGGCATCACCCCCCTTCCAACACCTTGGCTACCTAGCAGGTCCCCCTGCTGCCTCAGCCTGGGCTCAGCCTCACCAGGCCCAGCAGTGCTGGCCAGATCCTGAGAACAGCTCCACACCACCGTAGCCATGTCCCTGCCCCACCTGAGGCTGCTGCTTTTCTTGTGTCCTTCTCCAGAAAGGCCTCTTTCTGCCCTGCCAAGCCCTCAGACTGAGGGAAGACTACAGTAGGTTACAGAATTAAGAACCAAGTAAACATGGTGCCCCAGTAAAGTGCTGTCCAGCCACCATCTCCATGACACCTCCCACCAGCAACCAAATCCAGGTGTGCTCCACTTTGCAGGACATACTGTGGGCACAATGTGCACAACTGAATCGATACAGGACCTGAAGACACTCACCAATGATGTTCCTGATGTCCTCTTCCTCCAGGGCCTGTTTTGGGGTGGCAGGGATGGTTGAGCTGACTGGCATCATGGGGGTGCTCACCTGCCCCCAAACTCCTGGGCTGCTCTCTGGGGCAGAGCTTGTCCCTACGTCCCTCGTCCCAGTGGTGGTGGCCACATCAGGGCTGGAGACAGCAGGGGTGGCTGTGGGCAGGCTCTCCATGGCTGCAGCCACCACTGTGCTGGCTGAGGCTGCTGGTGGCTGCCAGGGCCCCTCCTCTTCCAGCCCCACTGGGGCATTCATGGTCTCCAGGGTGGGGGTCGGCCAGCTCACAGTGGTGGGGTCTGGTGTGGGCCCTGTGGCCGTGGCAAGGGACAGGGGCACCGTGGCCATGGCAGCAGTGTCAGCAGCTGGTGGGGTGGTGAGGTCACTGCCAGGGGTGGGCGGCCATCCCACCGGAGAGGGCTTCCTTACAGCCTCAGCTGCCCTGCTGCTGGGCCTCAGGAGCTGGTCCTCAATCAGCAGGTCCACTGTGTTGTCCCCACTGAACAGCTCATCCTCTGCCAAACAGACACAGGTGTCAGCCCCATAGCAAGCAGGAGCACGAACCTTGCAACCCCCCACGCTCACCCCACTGCTCTGGCTCCTCTGCCCACTTCTCCAGGCTGTCTTGTACTAAATCCACCCTGTTTCCCTTTTAATTTCCTGCAGGAGAAGGGCTGCATGAGCTGCAGGAGCCGACAGTGCCCACATTAGGAGGTCAGGGAGATCCCATCGTAGTCACATCCACCAGATCAGGCCAGGCAGAGTGGGAGATGACAGAGCAATTCAGTCCTGACAGCTCTCAGTAACTGGGCAGGATGGAGACAGCTGCAGTGCCCAGACAGATCTCACCCACCTAACCTCCTCCTCATCTCAGGGATCCCATGGACCCACGCTGGCCAACCTTGCTGCTGAGCTGGCTTTACAGAGGAAGGACACTTGCCTTGTCTGCCCTCTCTGCTGGTCCCTGGGGTCTCAGCCCCCTGCTCCAGCCACAAGCAGCACCCTGCTGAGCTCTAGGGCAGCCAGCAACACCTCTGAGCCATGTCCCACCACCCCAAGCACTGCACACACCTCCCATGATGCCACTGGGCAGGCAGATCTGCAGGACTAACTTATGTAATAAACCTGCATTTACTTTTGGGAAGGTGTTGACACTGGGTGTTTTAAACTGAAGCAGTGACCTATTTCCTTAGCTACCAGGGATTTTCCATGGAATAACAACACTGCACTGCTCCTCTGTGCAGGGTTCATTGGTACCAATTGTCCCATCTCCTCCTGCCTTCAAGCCCTGCCCCCCATGGTGACCCCACACACTTTGCTCACAATCTCCCACGGGGCAAGGCAAGGACTCGAGGGGCGGAAGGTGACTTTGCTACAGGATGCAGCCAGCTGGCTGGACACAGCCACAAACCCAACTCACGCTGCTCCTCAATGTCATTCTCTGACTCAGTGGACTGAGCTTTGTAGTAGGTGACTCCTCGAACGATGGTGGGCTTGGAAGGAGGTCGGCTCCTCACGTGCAGCTTCCTCTGCAAGAGCTGTTTGTGCTTCTCATCCTCCAGAGAGAGGTGCAGCTCTGGCAGGGACTCGACAGAGTTGATCTGCTGGGAGATGGTTTCATCTTTCAGGTATCTTTCTTCATACTTGCTCTGGAAGAAATGCAGGAGATCATTAAAGGATGGGCCAGGGTGGCAGCATTTTGGGGGATAGGGCAGGTCAGACTGGCCAGCTGAGCATTGGGTAGGATGTTCTGTCCTCCCTCTTTCCTCAAATCACCCTCAGGCTGTTCTGCCCCTGGAAACGCTCCAGGAGACAGCAGGAGTGGTAGACCAGTGTTACCCCTGCATGACCTTGTTACCACCCTGCAAACCCAGGACTCACTAAGGCACAGGCTGTGGAGCGCAGGACATGCAGGCAGAGATGAGGGGCCCTGGGGCAGTGTCGGCAGGGCACACTCCTCACTGCTACCACTTACAGGTCCATCTGCCAGGCACCCGCGGGACTGGTGCCAGCAGCTGAACTGTAGAGAGTGTGCAACGTGCACCAAGCTTTGGTAGAGCAGAGACCCTGAAGGCACTTTCCCAGCAGAACCAGGAACAGCCCTCCACCCAGGGCAGGGACCCAGAGCTCTCCTCCAGGCAGGGGCTGGGAACCCAGCGCTGAGGCAGCCACCAGCTGCCGCAGCTCATGCCTGAAGGATTTCATCTCATTAAAGGAAATCGGAAAGACAGCCTGAAGGTTGAAGTGCTGCCCATTTGGCCGAGAAGACAGGTCCAGGGTTCCTTCACAGCCCTGCTGCAATTAACAGCAAGAAAAGGGGAACATTGGGAAATGAGGTCACTCAGGGTAATAAAAGCCCCACGCTTTGCTCTCCTGCCTGGCCGGGGCTGGCTCCTCTCCAGTGGGCAGTGGAGCACTGCTCAGGTTACGGCCCGCGGAGCAAGGGCAGAGGGGCTGGGAGCGCTGCCCAACACCTCTGCGGTGGGGCACAGCTCACTCCCTGGCACAGCATGGTCAGTGCCATTTCCCCACCCGCTGCAGCACAGGCCATGCATGGGAACCCACCTTCTCCCTGCCAGGGCTTGGGGAGCCCACCCCTGTGTGGGACCCACAACGCCTGCTCTCAGTGCCAGGGGGACTGTGTGCGGGCTGCCTTCACTCCCAGGAGATGAGCGCCCCTGTTTGGAGCTGAAAATGATTTCCCAGCTGTTCCCTGCTGCCAAGTCTTCCTTTGCCCTGCAGAGGGGATGCTGGGGTGAAGGCAGGGTGCGCCAGGAGCCACCCAGCATGGATCAAAGCAGCTTGAGGCCACACTAGATTGCATAGCTGAAGCAGCAAGAGTGTCAGGACACTCTGGGCATGCCTTTTGCCAAAACACCCCTCTCACCCTTCTCTGGGGCTGCACAGAAACCACTGCCCCAGGCAGAGGACATCCTCATGCTGGACAGGCCCCACAGGGATCCCCTCAGTCTGGGGCTGGGCATCAGACTCAGCAGGATGCCCAAGTCTCTGGCCAGAGCCCACTGGGAACAGGCGCTGCCTAGGGAGGGGTGATTGTCCAGAAGGGAGGGTGACAGGCTGTCCCTCCACTGAGCCCCCAAGCCCTGCTAATCAAAGACTCCAAGCTTCCCAGCATTTCCCAGCCGGCCCCACAATGACATCACTCTTTCCGAGCAGCACGGCCGCCGCTGACCTCGAAAACCAACAACCCCANAGGCTAGAACTGGAGGCATGGAAATGGGGTCAGCTGAGCTGAGAAGAAAATAACCCTGGGCTGGTGGTCTGCTGGTGGCCACATCCAGGAGACACCCTTTGGACTGGCTTGCATGGTGGCAGTGACCTCAAAACAAGCAACCCACTTGGGCAGTCAATACCTCTGCATGCATGTAGGCAGCCTCAGCATCCCTCTGCAGAGAGCTCTCGATGTCAGCAAGGCTGTTGGTGATGAGGCTGGAGCAGTTCTTCCTGCCCCTGTGGTAAGGATTCTCCAGACCCTCTTCCACATTGGCTCCTGCCTGATAGCTCTCCTGTGTGACGTTCCTGGACATGCCCTAGAAAAGCAAGAGAGAAAAGCCCACATAGACAAGGGATGTTCCACAGCCCCCAAACCACAGTCCAGAAGCCAGAAAGCTCTCTGCTCATATCCTAGGCTCACAGCTGTGCTTCTCCATGGAGCTGAGCCCTTCAGCTGCTGAGGTGGTGTCCCTGACCCCAGTGGGATCCAGAAACCCCATCCCTGGTGTGCCCATTCCAGATCCACTCTTTGCCACAGGGTCCCATAGAGAGGAAGAGTGGCTTTAAAGTTCTTCAGTGCCCATCTTCAGCCCTGCTTATCCGCTCATATGAGGAAGAAAAGGCAAGCAAAAGCATCTCAAGTGCCAGCCTTGCATCCTTTGCCTTTGGTAGCAAGTTCATCTCCCATTTATTAATCCCACTTTCCTAGCAGGGTCCCATCCTGCTTGGCTGCTGCCTACTCCTGAGACAAGTCCTTGAGGTCAGCATCCCATTTGTCTGGTTTCTGTTCTGCCAGTCCTGCCCTGCTGTCTGGCCCTGCTGACTGCTCCTCCTCACCACTCTCTGCTCCCACAGAGGAGAGGGAGAATCTGTGGAGACAAAGAGAGTCAGTGACCCTCAGAGAGCTGTCTCGGGACCAAAAGGGAGCTGGTGCTGGCTGCAGTTCATCGGACAGCCCAGGCAGGCAAACCCTTTTGACCTTATCAGTCCCTCATCCATAGAGACATGCTGTATCCAAGGGATTGTTGCAGTCTCAGCTCATCTCTCCTTGGTCTTTTACATCTTAAATGGTATCTGCTTTGAACAGGTGGCACATTATCAAAACACTTTTGCACAGAGACTGGGGGCAGTTCCCCCAGTCTTCCATTTTCAATCTGTCCTGCCATTAATTTCTCCTGAATCCCACCGTGACCTCCATCTATGACCTCAAAATCACCAGATGATGCTCCAGCTGCAAACTGAAGACAAAGCAGAGATACTGCCTCAGTAGAGAAGGCACTAGCTCTGTGGACCACGTACATGGGGGCTCCTTCTCTTTACTGACACACTTTGTGTGAAATATCTTGTTATAATGGAAACAACCTGCAACTGTCTCATCTGCAGTTTTGAGGCCGAGCTCAATAACACAGGGACTTTTCAGCATGTATTTTGCTGCAGTGAGAGAAGGAACAGGGGATCTCACAATGCTCTCCTAAGAGCAGAGCAGAAGCAGTTTTAATGCTGTCCTCCTTTTGGGAGGATGACTGATTCCAACAGCCTTGTCTCCTTATTACTTATTCTGTTTAATGTTTGGCTTATGACCTGCTTAGGGATAAAATCTACCTCCTCTTGAGCAGTGAGGCACCACCAAAGCCCGGCCTGTGATGCTGCTCGAGGCCACTCAGCTGCTTTGCTGAGGAGCAGCTGCCAAAAGCACACCCGCCTGGGAGGCCGATGCTTTGAAGCCATGCCAGGCTCTTGTTCAGCATCTCAGCTGTCCGCTGTATCAGATCCCGTGGTCGATGCAGGGTGTGATCCTCCTCTCAAGAGGAATTTGCATGCTAAGCCAGCAGCAGGAAGCATTTCACACCTGTTGCCTGCACCAGCTCTGCCCTGCCCCAGCAGCACTGGGGAATCTCTGTTTAATCCAGGCCTCTCCTGTCCTTCTCCTCTCCTGTCCAAGTGCCTGCAGTCAGCTTCAGCTGCTTGTTACATGATCCTGCAGCCCTGCTTCTGTGAAATTAAAGACCCAAATCTGTGAATTCCTCCCTCCTACACCTTCACTGCTCCACCTCCGGGCAAAGCCAGACCAAGCTTCCTGCCCATCTGCCTCACTGTGATGGGCTGTGAGCAGAGCAGTCACATTGCAAGGTCACCCCAACGTGCCCAGACAGACACGTGCCACCAGCACTACTTGTGTTGAACCCCTTGTGCAACGACTGGCTGGTAGACAAGGCCACTTTGGTAGCGAAGAAGAGTGCAGTGATAAACCCATGTGAAGTAATTCCTTGTGCCTTTTGGCAACACCCAAACTCCTTACCTTACCTTACCTACTCTGTCTGACTCAACCATCAGCAAGGTCTTTGAGGAACCTGAACTCCCCACTCACTTGCCTATCATGCTGTGTCACTCTGGTCAGACCTGTTTAAAGGTGGCAACATCTAACAGCACCATTTTCAGTTTCAGGGTGAAAAACTAATGGACCGCAGATCCGTAAATGATACCAAAAAAGGCTTGTCTTCTCCATCATCCCTAATCCAGCTAAACATGGATGTTAATAGCAAGAAACCATCAGTCTGTCCTGATGGGACCCTTTGTGGGGCTCACAGCATCTCCTGCTCTGGGCAAGCCCAGCTCACCTTGCCATGAGATGGGGCTCATCCCACCATCAGACCCATGGCCACCAGTACTACAGAAGTGAAGGCCCCTGAGGGGAATAGGCGGCAAGGGGCTGGCAGCACAGCTCCCACTTCCTCCTTCCTCTCCCATAATTAGCAAAGACTCATTGGCAAACCCAAGTAACAACTGGTGAAAACACTAAACCACAAGGAAAGGGTGGGATTGCAAACAAAAACATTGGTTCTTTGTTATTTTTAGACCTCAAAACCCCTTTTCCCCATTTTGGGTCAATCACCACGCTTGGAAACCTGGAGCCCCCCAGGCAAGCATGATCGTCTCGGCTGTCTCCTTCCTGACCCCGGGATGGAGCATGCCGAGCCTTCCCAAAACACTCTGCGAGTGGAATTTTGGCTTTATAAATCATCGTCTCTCGGCTCCTGGCTGCAGACTAACAGGACTGCTCCACTCCGACAAAAATGTGGAATTACTGTCCTAGATACAGGCCATGGGAGAAAACTCCAGTATTTAAACTGGCAACCTGTTGCTACATAGCTGAGCACAGCTTAAACTGCAAACCTTGTGTTATGCTAGCCAAAGAAATATTAAACTCTATGGAAGTGAAAATTATTTCACTAGAAGTCTGCTCTAAAAAAAATAGAAAGTACTTTATCTATTTAGCAGCACTGAGGGTTCATCTCCTTTTTAATGCAGAGCAAGATTTAACTTGGTCCTTAAGGAATATGTCCTCCTTAGCTGCCAGCAGTCCTGGTAAGTGCACCTCAGCACCAGCCCTGACCCTCTCACCCCCACACAAAACAGCACGAAAACACCCACTTGAGAGCAGCGGTAACACCAGCATAGACCAAAAAAAATAAAATAAAATAAAATAAAATAAGGAAAACTTAACAGTGGGCCTTTTGATCCCCAAGGAGATGCTTCCCCTGTTGATACCATGGCTGAGATCCCATACCCAGTTTGGGCCATGAGGGATGGGGGGAACTGGAGCGGGCCAAGGGAGGCTGATGGGGGTGGTGATGTGCTGGGTACTGCCCACAGTGAATGGTGGAAAGCCTAGTCTGGTCCAGTTCAGTTTCAGCCAAATAGTTAATTGACATTTCTTCCAGAAGGAACAAGGCTCTGAACGCACCAAGGGTACCAAGAACTTGAAAGGAGGCAAGTCCAAAGGCAACAACTTTGAAGGAGAGCAGGGCTCATCTTACCGCCTCAAGCTTTTCCACCCGACCCACCAGCTTGGTTGTGACTGAGTGAAGCTTCAGAAGGTCCAAGCCATAAAAAGCACTTTCCAGCATCTCAACAATGGAGGACAGCTGCAAGGCAAAGGGAGCACCATCAGTCAAAAGCACCTGCTATAAGGCACCCTGGGTGGTTTCTACAGCTGAAAAGTCAAGAACAATGCACATGTATTAGTGCAAGAAGTTTATCAAAAAGCCAGTTTTGCAGCACTGCTGCATTGTGGCCATGGTCAGAGTGCAGCGTGCAGAGCAATGCACACCACCCTTGCAGAGCTTCAGGAGAATGTTTCGGGTGCTGAGGATTGGAAAGCAGAACAAGAAGGGGCAATGTCTCCCTTGTCAGCTCTAGGCAGGCTCTCACACAAGTGACATGACCAGCAGCAAAAGAGGCAATAACAGAAGAGCAGCTCAAATAAAAGTGAGTTTGAGATCAAACTTCGAGTTCATGCCATCCCATGGTTTGTTTTTTTTTTCCTGGAACAAGAAGAAACTTGTTAAAAATTTTTAAAATGTTCACAAGTGCAAGAGTGAAGCAACTAGAATTCAGTACCAGCCTGGCAACAGTTTGCTTCCCTGGACAACGACATTATCACAGGGATGCTCCCTTCTCCTTCAACCAAGTCACTTCAGAGACACCCTGTATTTAGCTCATCCCCTTCCCATGGCAGGAAGGGTTGTGTCCCCACACCCTGCCCAGCACCATTCCCTGCTCACTGATCCTGGGGATCCAGGCAGCAATACCCTTGTTCTGCAATTCCTACGCTTCCTGGTGCTCACTCCACAGAGGGCAGAGCTGAGCAAGGCACAGCTTGGTGAGAAAGGATCACTGAGCCATTCCCTGTCTCGGCTCCCACATGTGCCTGCTCCTTCCAGTCCCACATGTCCAGCATGGTACTGCAGACCTCACAGCCCCAGTGGCTAAGAAATATTTTCAGTGTCTGGGAATTACTACAAGGTGGTGACATTTTCTCACAGCATCTACAAACTGATCAACAGAGCTCCATAAACATGGGAGAATTACAAGCAGCACTGCTGGCAGGACTCTGAGTTTCCACCCCAGCCTCTGCAGTCTCCCTATGGAGCTGACAGCAAAGGAAAGATTTTTTTGGGCCAGATAAAATGGCAGAATTAAGAGACAAGGACTGTTTTATGGCTATGCATCCACTTTCCACCAAGAACTGGACAGAGACAACCGATACAATGCACACAATGTGCCAGACAGCCACTGGAGACACGCACTTTCCCTCAAGGCTGGATAATTTCCATCAAAGCACAAAGGTTACAGACTTTATTAGCCACCTTCCAAATCTTCCTGAACTCAGACTCCTTGCACAGACTCTGCATCTGACACTCCTACAGGCAGAGGAGCAGCATGCTGCAATCTCACAAAAAATAGACTTTAGAGTCAGCTACCCCTGCTAACACCAAGCCAACCTTCCCTAAAAGACTACACTGATGCAAACACCAACTCATCCCTTCACCCACTGTCTGATGGTCCATGTGTTCCTATGGAACCTTATTAAAGGCAGGGATGGGATTGAAACATTCACCTGGGACACCCAATGCAGCCATTCAGCATTGCACTGGGGTGGTCCAGGAGTACTGCCGCTCCCTGGGCTTATATACTCCCTTCCTTGCTGTACCCTCAGGTGCATCCTCCAGCCCACCCACTGTAAGGGAGGGCTCTCATTTTGGGGAAACTCCCATGGCTCTCTGACAGAGTACCTAGGAGTTTTGAGTCATAGCATAAGAAAGCTTGGTAAAACACAAGAAACAGAACACAGCTATATGTGTCTTAATGCTGGACTGGGCAAGAGCAATGCTCATTAGATCAGCAAGGACTATAAAACCCCTGGGGCTGTTTGGAGCAATGAGGTGGCCTGGCCTGTCCCTCCCAGACCCCTGCTGAAGAGCATGAGGGCTGCTCCTCATGAGCTCCTTAAGAACTGGAGCTGTGCCTTCTCCCACTTCTACGAGGGGTGGCTGTTCCCAGAGTGCCTGACCCCAGGAGGCCTGTGCTCAGCAAGCAAGCAAGCCTGTTTTCACAGCTCCTGGGGCTTGACTTTTGCAGCAAAGAAAACCCCACGTGTGTATATTTGGATAAACCTTGTGAAATCGTTTGGCCACAGATCCTTGCGAAATGAGCGGGGGAGCCTGGGCCAGTTCCTAGAGGACAAGCTTTCACACCACAGCTGGCTGTGAGCAGCTCCCCGGTGGGAAGAGGCAGCCAGAGCCAAGGGCACAGCTATCCACGCTGTGCTGCTCCTCCCAAAGGCTGACTGGCTCTGGAGACGAAGGGGAGAGGTGTGAGCTGCTGGTGGAGGAACTCTGCTTGCCTTCAGGCAAGGGACTACAGGGGTGGCTCTGTCACCTCAGAGGGTGTCCCTTCCCCTAACCACAGAGAGCTCACAGCTGCTTATCTAAGGCCAAGTGGGACATCCTGGCTCCTTCTGGAGATGAGGGACCACCAAACAAGTCCAGACTGGGACTCCTCCTTTCCTGAAATGATGGATTGTCTGCCTGTGCCTGTTTATCTTCCCTAGCTGTGGGGGAGCTTGGACAAGAAGCTGCTAACTGTTTGCGGTTGGAAAAGATGAAACATATCCTTGAACTCCAAATTAATTATAACAAACCCACGATGGTGTCCCCAGCAGCAGGCGGCCCTGCAGCCAGCACCCTGCACACCGCTTGCCTTCCCACCTGAGCTGGGAGTAGTAGGGCTGCCCTGGGATACACGCCATCACCACACAAACAAGCGCCACCAGCACCTAACCTTCTACTCAGAGGACTCCTCAGGGCTGGACCAAGTCAAGTAGCCTTTTGGGAAGGATTTCTGCTGCCCTACCCAAGGACAAGCTGGAAAACTCAGCAGGGTCTGCTGCCAGCTGCTAGACCAGCAAAAGTCACGAGTACTTAGAACAAACACCATCACATTTAGAAAAGTACGTATTAGGAAAGAGATCAAATACTAAATAGTATAGAAATGTCAGCATCTAAAACAACAAAATCCATCCTGCCATCAGCCAGCTGTGTAACTGTGTAACACTCTCCTGCTGACGTATCAGAGGCTTTCAGCCCATGGAAGCCAAACCATCTTTTTGCATGGGTCCTTGGGAGCCTTTCTCAGCGATGGGAAAAAGCTCTGGCAGCTGCTGAGCAGAGCAGCAGTGTCCCCAGGGGACACTTAGTGCTAGACAAAGGGCAGGGAGCAGCCCAGTCCCTCCTGGGCTTCCAACATAGGCAGCCACGCTGGACCCCAGGCAGCATGGGATGAATCAAGTGAATCATCAACTGCAGCTGCTCGAATCAATCCCTTAAACTGAGCTTGAGTTCTGTATCAAACAGACAGATATAAAACTAGGAAAAGTTTTAGAAACCGAAAGTTTAGGAAAAAAGTTCTTTAGAAAAAGCTGTGGAAAAAAAGGCTTCAGAAGATCTCCCCCTCCCAAAAGTGTCCGGATTTCAAGCTCCTCTCCTACCTTCAGGTCGCTGCTCTCTGCTTCCCTCAGCTTCTTCAGCCTGAAGTCCCCCTCGCAAGGATTGAGTGCTGACGGGGGGGCCACACATGCACACTTGCAGCTGGGTCCTGACGTGATGGTTTCCACTGTGTAAAAATCCTCCGCTTTGAAAGCGCCTTCGTTAATCCTTTGGCAGGCTCCACGGCCCAGGGGTCTGACCAGGCATTTGCACCGACAGTCGGAGCCCTCGGACACTGCCTTCACCTTGTCGTAGTCACCTAGCAGCTGAGCACAGGGCACCACAAGTTAGCAAACTGCTCATCCTCTGCTTGTCCAGCAAGGGACAAGGACTCGCTGGACCTGAAGGTCCCAACAAGGACCCTTTGGACAGCATGAGCCTTGAGGAAACTGGACGACTCTTCCAAAATCTGCTGACCAAGAAGGTTTATCAAGAGCACTGAGCTTTCTGATCCCTACTTACAAGGGGAATAAAAACTGGCTTCTTTCATCAGGGTATTTTTTGTTAGATTTTGCATAAAATGGACCCAACTGCTTTGAATTTTAAATAAGAGCATTTTAAACATGAACCCCATCCTGCTGTCTTTTAATGGTCCACATCCAATACACCAAATAAGTCACCTGCTACCCTAAGCAAGATTCCTTTATGTAGGCAAACAGGGTACACTGGAAGGGGGACTGAAAGCCACCCTATAAGCAGCGTAACCTGGTGGTGAAAGAGTATTTCTGATCAGCCTCATACAATGCCAGGAATTTCCTTTACAGAGATTTACAGACAGTGCTTCTGAAAGCCCAAGCACAAAAATAACTTTGACGGTATGTTTCCAATAGTCTCCACGTTAGCCATTTCCGAGGGCAGATAATAGCACACAGTCTGATCGGCCAAATCTAACAGAAACCTCCACCGCATCCCACTGGCGGGGAAAGAGCCTGGCGCCCTCCCTCTGCACACAAAGAGGCTCCGCTAATTCCCTTCCCATGGGCTCCCCACTTTCTGAGTTGTTCCAGGGAAACGATAGGGTGAAGGCTGAGGACTGCTCCCCGTTGGGCACCAGCGATTTCCCTGCAGCCCGGGCGATGAAACTTCCTGCAGCTGCACCCACCCGGCACCGCCGGTGAGCGCCGGGCAAACGGACAGCATCACCCACCGCTGCCGAGAATGTACAAGCAGCATCGCCAAGGGTGCGCACCGCATCACCCAGCATCACCGAGCGTGGACACCCAGAATCCNCCCAAAATAGCCACCCTGCCTGTCTGCACCAAGCTAGCCTGTACATCCCACCTCTGTGGTTTGATAGGTAGCTGGTGGCAGGCAGATGGTCATCCTTACAACCTGCCTGGGATGGAAAGCCATCCTTACATCCTGCCTGGCTCCTTTTCCACCTCCAATAACAGCCTGGGTCTCATCCTCTGCATGCTTCGGGTCACAGGGAAGCTGTCCTGATGGCATGGTATGATGTGGAACATCGCACCTGCAACTCTCCGAACACTGCATGCGCTGGAGTCACACAAGCATAGAATCACAGAACAGATAGGGGGCGGAAGGGACCTCTGAAGGTCATCTAGTCCAGGCCACCTGTAGTGACCAGAGACACCCTCAACTAGACAAGG
>VWZY01000669.1:687597-703632 GCA_013399075.1 Chloroceryle aenea | reverse complement strand
CGGGGCTCGGGGCTGTCACTCCGCGAAGTTCTTTGCAATTAAAACGCGTCATGCTGGGGGCAGAGAGCCAGTGCTGGCCTGCCTGACACCCTCCCCTAGCCTTTTCCAGGCTGAACAGTCCCAGCTCGCTCAGCTTTTCCTTGCAGGAGAGATGCTCCAGTCCCTTCATCATCTTAGGGGCCCTCTGCTGGACTCTCCACTATGCCCATGTCTCTCTCATACTGGGCAGCCCAGAACTGGGCACAGCCCTCCAGCTGTGACCTCACCAGTGCTGAGCAGAGGGGAAGGGTCACCTCCCTCTGCCTACTCACAGCACTGAAGTACTAAAGTACCCCAGAACCCCATTCGCTGCCTGTGCTGCAAAGGCAGATGTTGCTGACTCACTTTCAGCTTGGTGTCCACCAGAACCCTCAGGACCTTTTCTGCAGAGCTGCTTTCCAGATGGGTGTCCACCAGCATGTAATGGTGCACATTCCTCTCTAGGTGCAGGACTTCGCACTGCCCAGTGTCGAACCGCCTGAGGTCCCTGACAGCCTACTTCTCCAGCTTTTCTCCTGAAGGCAGCAGGACCCTCTGGCAATGTCAACGATTCCTGCTAGTCTTGTGTAAATGATGGGAGTGAGAAGGACACACTCTTGCAAAGGACACACCCCGGCTAACTTAGGGTCACCAGCTGATAGATACCTAGCATCCACAGTGGGACATGTTATCTTCATTCTTATCTGTCCTGGGGGTGAGTTAGAAACTATGACTGATCCTTGCACACTACCTGGTACATGCTGTGGGGCTTTCCTGTGGCCTCAGCTTCTGTGGCCTTTGGTCTCATAGCCGCTTTTGCCAGCACTGCATCCTGTTGAGAGAGCACGAAGTTGCAGGAGGCAGGTTTCCTTGTTCATGTCCCCATGCTGGATTTTGCAAGGCACTGTACACTAGTCCAGTTCTGTCTAACAGAGATCACACATAGAAAGGGATACACGTGGGGTACACGATTGCATCCCTGGGCTCGACAGCTCAGTGTCTGCTGCCAATAGCAGCCAGGGGCTCAGGAAGGCAATGCTTCTGTAGCTGCCAAGGGCCAACAGAGAGATATTTGAGCATTTGAAGTGAGCAGTGGACTCAACAGATGCCATTCACCTGAGGACAGCATGTGGTTGGATGGCAGGAGGCTGTGCAGGCTGTCAAAGGGCTGTAGTAAGGGATGACAGTCCCCATGCATCAGCTCCTCCACACAACTTTGCTTCACGTGCCTAGGATGAAGGAAGTTCCCTCCTACCTCCATCCTCTGAAGGAGGAAATCCATTTCATGGAACAAATGGAGTAGACAGGAAAGCTCATGACGTGACCCTGAGTTGCACAGCAATTTGAGAGCTTTCCCTACTGACCTCAGCAGTCACGCTTGTGTTTATGCCTCTGAGTCAAACAAGACCTGGGTGAATGGGAACATGCCCTGGAAACCATCTTTCTAAGGCTGTCCAACCTGTGTTACTTGCAAGAGGCACAACTACATCAAACCTGAGTTTGCAGCATCCCTCCTTCAGCAAGCCCTGGGCAGACAGAGGTCTGTGCAAGCTAGAATAGGAGCCATATTTAAAAATATGTCTTAATAATAATAAAACTTTAAAAGAATGTGTTTTGTTTTTTGTTTGTTTGGGTTTTTTTTAAGCTGAAGCAGGCCAGGAGAGTTGCACTGTGTCAGGTAGGCTAGCTGGCTGGGATGAGCCCCATGCTTCGTAAGCAGGACGTTAGGGTTAAGATTCGACCTGAGACCATCTTAAAGCTGTGTTTAGGAGAACTTGCACCAAGCTGAGATGCAGAGACACTGAGTATAAAGCTCAGGACAGAATGCCATGGTATGAGAAAAGTGGGACTTCATACAAATTCTGGTTTACAATCATATTATGCTGAAATTCATGGCTTCCTATTCCCACTCACCAAGCAGTGCCAGACCCTGGAAATTTCCCATCCGCATCAGAGAATTTTCGGACCTTCCTGGGGTTTCCTGCACACTGCGGGCGCCTGTCTTCTGCTGGTGCTGGTACTATGGGGTGCAGGCAGCACAACTCCCACAGCAGCCTCAGAAACCCTGCAGCCCTCCCCCATAGTTACCCCATTTGTGGCATGGCCAGGAAAATGGGCTTGCCCAGAAGTCCAGCTTTGAACAGCACAAAAGATGACAAAAAGAGCCGGGGGTAACAGAGGGCAGAGTCTGTCCACCCAACCACCAGCTCATACCCACTGCCTTCTTCCCTGGCACAGAGATGCAGCTATACACATCCTGCCTCCTTGAGATACCAGCGGTTTATAACCATCCCCACTACACACTGTAATTAAACCTGTCCAAGTCCCTGTGATCAAGGCGAGGTTCCACGTTGCTGTGTTTCAAAATACAAATCTCCTTGAGCACGCATGCCACACCAGGACAACATGCCCTCTCTGCTGTGTGGGGCTGTGCAAGACTGTCCCTGGGTTTTGAGGCCTCTTAAGCAATGCCCTGTCACATCGGCACGCTTCCAGCACACCCATACACTGCTGTGACCACTTCATCAGCACCACAGGTATGTATGTGAGCTACCCCTGGGCTTCTGGGCCATTCAGAGAGGAACAGCATGTCCCCCCTACCCCTCTCATGCCTGCACACCCTGTCTTTTGTTGGGACGCTGTGATGGGAAAGGAAGCACAATGGATTCACTGCAGCAGCAGGAGCATCCCCAGGCACCACATGCATGGGCTTACAGAGTCTGCATGAGGACCTTTGTGTCCCTGTGTGCATCACACAGGCTGTCACTGAAACCTGGCATGGTCACAAAAAGCAGCACCTCTAGAGATGAACTTTCAAATGAAAACATAAACCAAGCATTTTTAGACAAAAGCCATGATTGAACAAGCTGGTGCAAGAGGACAGCAATCTCTCCATGCAGCCCTGACAGTGGGACCCTGTACCCACCCCTTCCCACCTCCCCTGAGTTCCCACCCCAGCTCTGCTGCCTCCAGTGCTGACCCAGCTGCACTCAGAGAAGACCTGCAAAGACTGGAACCAGGGACAAGAAGGGCCCGCAAAGATGCAGAGGTTTGAGGTGAGCATGGTACTGCTCACATCTGGGCAAAGCAAGGAGGCAAAACCTTCTATTTTGATCTTCCAGACAGAAACCCCACTAGAATTTTCTGGGGAAACCTCCAACTTGGACAAAATGAGTCTCTGAAGACTGATTGGCTTCAGTACTTTTGGCTCTGTCTCTCAAGCACTACTCTTGACCACTCTGGCACCTGCTTTGGGCTGTCCCTCTTGTTAATACCTTACACTGCTTACTCCTGAACTGAACCATGGACCTGAGAGGTCAGGGGACCTGGGCTGTGCAGGGAACCACAGGCAGAAGTTGCACAACCCAGCCAGCCCTGCAAAAGCTGCTGGTGGTCAGCATTTGGCAATGGTGGCAAAGAGAGCATGGATACCATCTAGGACAGATTGCCCATCCTGTTCCAAGCAGCACTCTCCTGCTGTCCAAGACACTGAGTGGACCCACATCTCACATACCAGTGCTCTGCTAAACACCACAAAGGCTGACATTTGTCCTGCAACCATCATGGCACTGCTAAGCACCTCAGAGAGGGACACATGGGCGTAGTCAAGAGGAAAAGGTGGGGAGAAAATGGGAATTAGAAAGGGATGATAAAAACATGACCTCTTACCAGCAGAGGTCTGGGTCACAAGGAGTGTTGGCAGGTCCTGTTGCAACTAATTACAAAGCTCAGCTTGTCAGGCAGTGGGCAGAGAGCATCTGCCCAGTCTGCAGCATTCAGGGAAGGTGATTGAACAGGTAGGGTGAACGTGCTATGACAGGTCTCTCCAGGCCACAGCCACCACGTGCCAGCAGCACCTGCTGGTGAGATGCCCCTGACAGGACATCCGGAGATGGAGCCAGTATTACCAAACCTGTCCCAACACACTCCCTGTTTGCCCTGGGATAACAACAGCAATTTGCTCCATCCCAGTCAGTACCCATACCTCACCAAGGATGCTGTGGGCTCATGGGGGACCCAATGGACAGTTGGGAAGATGCCTCCATCCCATCACCTTGGCTGTGTGCTCACCTATCTCCCCTATATCCTCACCAACACTACTGTTCTACACCCTAACAGTGTTGCCCTTGAGTCTGGGAACAGAGAGAGCAGAGTCTGGATCTGGCTCTCAGTCTTCGTGGTCAGTGAATGAATGACCATACACACCAAGGATTGACACCTCCTGCAGATGTGCCACCTCGCAGTCTCTTCTCATTAAGGATCATGCCCAGGACCCCAACAGCCCTGGCAGGAGCCACCAAACCCACAAAGGGTTTTGTTGATGAAGGAAGTGTCAAGGGTCATCATCATGTGAGTGGGAGGAAGCTGCTGGTGCCCACAGGACTGAGGCAGCTCCCTGGCATCCAACAAGAGCTGCCTGTCAGGCTGGCACACTGCCAGGTGGTTCACCAGCCCAAGGGCTGAATTTCAGAAAGGCAAAACTTAAGTCCCGGTGGCTGCTGTGAGAGCAAAACTGGCACTGCTCATGTGGCTAGCCAGGTTACCCCAAAGCCAGGTGGACCTCTATTGACTTCCGGTTCAACTGTAAATGGCAGACAGGTTCCCAAAAGGCCCACTATGGAACAGAACAGCTGCCAATTCACCCAACCCATGCAGAGAAGGGAGCTCCACCATGGATGTCATGATGGCCAAGCACTCCAAGGACTACACTACCCTAATACATCTTCCCCCTTAGAGAGGTATCATCCTACAAAAGGTGTTTGAGTACAAGGATGCACCTCTCACCTCAGGTGTGAACTGCAGGGCCAGCACATAAGATGCCTGGATCCAAAAGCCCCATGACTCAGGGCATGAAAATAAAGGAGAGCCCAAGGAAATGGACAGCACTGTGGGGTCCTGAAGGGAACAGAGAGTTGGATTATTTGTCATAGTGCTAATCCTGCTCCAAAAGAGACATCCATGATATGGGATCTCCAGAAAACCATGTCATCAACAATCCAGTGAGTTTATAACAAAACATCTGGAGAAAAATCCCACTGCCTGTAGACAGAGAAATGCCCCAGTTGCCAATTGCCCTGCCAATCCAACTTCTCTGCCCTTAGATCTGGTGTTTCTGATGTTCCCTTCAAGCCTAAACACAAGGTACTGTGTGTGCTATGGCCTCCTCTCACTAACTTCACTGACCTCAATCTCTGCTGCTGCCTGTCAGCTACCCCAGAGATGGACCCATCTTCACAGCTGGCCTCTAACCCTTTCGGTTCTCCAACACCTTTGCTATCGTATGGACCCAAGTGGTCTGCTCCAACACGTTCTGCCTGCACCCATCCACACAGTCCAGACCCAGGGGGCAACATGTCACCCTGCAGACAAAAATGCCTATCATGTTGTAGCTTGAGAGCTACTGGGCACAGCAGGAAAAGCCCGAGTCAACTGAAGAGCTGCTTAAGGCCAAGGAAGCGCATAACCTGCTGAAAGGTATCCAGGGAATTCAAGGCAGGGATGTGATGCAGCAATTCTGACCCCCAAGCTGTGGCAGCTGCTGACAGGCAGAGTGCGGGCAGGCAGTGTGGGGATCTGCTCCACTCCTGAGTGGTGTTACTGCATTTTAAGGACATTAATAAATCACTGGTGTCTGGAGGCCATGCAGCACATGTCCCTGGTCTCTGGAGGACTGGTGGGCATAGAACAACATCCCTGCAGCCTCCTTGCACTACTGCACAGAAATAACTTATCCAAACTGGCCAGCAGATCTGGCTCACCATGGATGAAGCACCATTTTTTCAGATGAAAAAGACATGAGATATTGCTGCACCTGCCTTGCACTGTCCTTCCCAGAGGTGCAGGCCACAGTGACTCATGAAGCTAGCTCAGAGATAAACCTCAGGAGTACCTGAGCTGTTGGCAAGCATGACTAGATCTCTAGAGCAGAATATGAGGCTCAAAAACATGGCTGTCCTCTCAGCCCTGTCCCTGGTTGTTCATCTGCCTGCCCTATTGTGTCCCTCGTAAATGCCTTGGTTTGATACAAATCCTTGCATCTGCAAGAGGGATTCCAGCAGGGCAGCCTCCCCAGTCTCCTCTCACCAAACAACAATGCTAAAAACGTCACTTAGAGCACTGCAGCCTCTCCAAGCTCTGCTCCTACACAGACACATCTATTGATGAGATAAAGGGTTACTACTCATTTTGATTCTTCTCACAAGTTGTTGAACATGAGTTCTTCAAGGCTTCTCCTTCAAGCACAGCTCCATGTTTTGCAAAGCAAAAAAACCACTGAAAAACCTTTCAGGCAGTCTTGGCTCTCTTTGGGCTTTCCCATTTTCCCTGGCATGCATCACATGTTTGCCCCAAGCCTCCAACATCTCACCCTTCAAGCAATTCAGCCTTACTCTCCCATGGGAAACTGCAAAGTGGGGTACTGTGTGGGAGCAGTCCTGGGACAGAGAACAGTGGGGCTGTAGGGTTTTAAACTCTGTAGACTTCAGAACTTACCTGGACACATCTCTGAGCTACCTGATCCAGCTGTGTGAGGCCATCCCTGCTCAGAGCAGGGATAGCTGAAAGTGTCAGAGCTCCTTCCCAGCCAAAAACTTCCTGGGACTCTATACAATTTGTCCATTCTCAGTGAAACCACACCAGGATCCACATCCCCCCCCTTAGCTCTTGCCTGACAGACAGACCCATCATCATGCTCCTGCAACACTCCCAGAGGGGTTTCTATTCCCTGTTTCTCACCCAGCTGATCAGAGCTGTCTCTCCCCCAGCTCCACTCCAAGCACTTTCAACATCAGAGCTGCCATTTAAAGACTAGCCCTGGATGTTTTGACACAAGCTGACTGTACCACATCCACCCCTGTTTAAAGGAGCACATGCTGGTCCTTGTTGTTTCCTTCAATCCTATTGTCTTCTCCTGGAGAGGCAAAGGTCACGCAGCTGCAGGGATCTGAGCCCTGCCACAGCAATCTCAAGCTCTCTCCTCCCTTGGCCATGGTCTGGGCTGCAGTTCCCACCCACGCTCCTATTTATCAGTGCCCTACATAGCTGAAAGTCTGCTGAACTGCAAAGCAATGGCAGACTTGGACTGTGTTTGGAGTATGGCAACTTTTGCCCATGAAGGTAAGGAATTGTTGTCTCGGGAAGAGGCATGATGATGTCAGATCGCAGAATCCAATTGCACAAGGCATTAAAGAGCAACCACAATGAGTTTTTATGCCCAAGACCTGCCTTAGAGCATCTCTGGAAAGCTCCATACCCAAGGATAGCAAACAGAAAGCTCCTGTTTTAGCACTGACTCACAGCTGGCGCTGCCAGCCCTACCCTCATCCCACACCTGGCATTTCTCAGTGACCTGCATAACCCCTGGCTCTGCTACAAGGCCCCAGGCTCCAGACAGGATTTGTTTTCATTGTATAAAGGGCTCAAAATCCTCACTTGCATGACCTCAAAGGAAGCACCCACCTCATGCAATGGCATCAGTGGTGTCTCCATTACCTTAGTAAGAGAAGACGAGCAGATGAGAGCACATTGGAAAGAGGCTGACAGATGCACATGCCTGCTTTTCCTCCTTGACACACTTGCTGTTTCTCCATGATTGCTTTCATACCTGGATGTGCCTCCTGGTCAAAAGGGATTAGTGGGGGGATTAAGCTCCATACATAGGCAGCTGTTAGCCAAGAGCAGGTCATGATGAGCCATCCCTCCTTGCAGTGCAGCAGCTTTGGAGCCTTAACCAGATCTGATCACAGTTACCTAGGTGGTGGGCAGCCAAACCAGGCTGCACAGCACCCCTTGGGCTGAATTCACCAAAGTTCACGGAAGGCAACAAACAACTGAGCTGCTCCCTGCCCTTTAAGCAGTCTCCATTTCAAGGCACAGGTCTTGGCCTGTGCTTTCAGGACAAAGGACAAAACTTGAGAGGTAATTATGGTTTCCATCACACAGAACAGTCCCATCCTTTGGATGCAAAGACATTTAACTTCTCACAACATGGAGGAGAAGAGTAGAAAGTAAGGTTGAGCACAGGCAAGTTTCCTTCTATAGAAGGGCATTAACAATGATACCTGGGGTCACAAAAGCAGGCAGAAACCACTCTATGCTACTTTGCATCCACACCAACCACATGCTGCAGCAGATCTTCCAGAACTCCTGAATGCCACTCTTGCATCTCCCAGGATATAACATCCATTGCGCACCAGCTGCTTTCACAGAAACTAAGCAGGTGAAACTGAACCATGCAACAG
This sequence comes from Chloroceryle aenea, assembly GCA_013399075.1. Lineage (NCBI taxonomy): Eukaryota > Metazoa > Chordata > Aves > Coraciiformes > Cerylidae > Chloroceryle > Chloroceryle aenea. The sequence continues at coordinate 695,374 of VWZY01000669.1, read as the reverse complement.
GCTGACTCAGACACAACAGAACAGAAACACACTTTTTCTCTGTCCCTGAACTGCAAATCCTCAAGGGAGAGCTACAAAGCACTTTTAAGATGAGCCTAGAAACCCCTTCATATCTCTAACACCAGCTCATGGATAACTCAACGGCTGGTGGTGGTACATGCCTCCTCTCCCCTCACCAGCTTCTGTACACTCCACAGGCTAAAAAACACTCGCCCCATCCCCTCAGGCACAACTTAGCCTGATAATCACACAATTCAGCCCACAGGCACCAACTTGAAGAGAAAAACCTAAGGGCCTACCTATGGCCACCAACCTCTACCTACCCTAGATATTTGCCACTTTATTCCAGGCTTTAAGAGACACCTGTGTTATCATCTCAGCATAAGAACCCTGTCCTTCCCATCTCCCATTAAGCTGTTCTCATTTAATGAAGTGCTGTGTCAGACTCTGCTTTAAGTACCATTTACTATTGCTTTATCTCACCTCAGAGAGAAACTGAGGCAGGGGTAGTATCAGATAGTCAGAGCAGAGAAGGACTGACTGCCTCTGGCTTTGGAGTGGGTAGACAATGTGAAAGGTGAGGGAGGTGAACAGTGTGTACTACAGTCCAGTTCAGCAAAGTTCATGATGCTCATCTAAAACCAGTCAAGAAAACATACACATGTAATTACTCTCCAGAACAGGGAGACAAATACTGCTGTAGGATGCTGTGGGGATCAAGTGCCCCAAGTCAAACAGACAGCTAGCCTTCCCTGGGGAGAAGGTATCAACATCAGAAAGGGGAAGCCTGGCCCCAGGGGTGAACAGGACACAGATGAAAGGAGCCACATCAGTCAGGTCTGGTGCTGGCACAGGTTTTATTACATTTAAATAGAGGTCCACCTAAGCACAGCCCAATCTGCTTCACGATTTTGGTACAACTACAGCCACAGTCAAGGGAAACACAACCCCACAATGGCCAACTCATTCTATTCCAGCATCAGGCCAAACCAGTGTACAGCACATTCCTATCCACACCACCACTGGTAGCTCAGGTATTCACAGGAGGGCTGAGCTGAGAGGTTCTGCTCAGCCCAGACTCAAGACTGAGCTATTTCTGCTGCAGATGACACCATACCAGCAGTACCCCTCTACTTTACAGAGATGCTCAAAACCACCAGACCATGAGAAGGAAAATAATAAAAGCAAGATTCTTGAAGTCCATATCCCTACAAGCCAACTCGATGAAGAACCTCTGCAGAGCCTGATCTCTCCCTCATGCCAGTTTTGTTTCTGCAGTTTCCCACACAGACCCTGAGTCAACCCTCCCTGTGGGCACTCCAGCAGGCTGCACCAGCCTGGGCAGCACAGCCACATCTCCGGAGCTCAGGGAGGCTCCCCCGCAGTCAGGGTGGTGCAGGACTTGGGAGCACAGCCTCCCTGCTAACCTCACCTGTTGCCTGCCAGGCCTCAGGGAAGCACCTAGGCACACTGTCATACTTACTAGGGAACATTAAATTAGTAATTATGTGATGCATCAGGGTGAGCAAGCACCAGAGACATCTACATTTCCCAGGTGCCCAAGGCTGGGAAATAGACACCCCAAAGGTGGCCAACACACAAAACCACACTGAAGTCTTCAGAAGTCACTCATGTCTTTCATTAACTAGAAGGAACAAGAGCAGTAAGCCCAAACAGGTGGTTAACAGCTCTCCTGTGGCAGGAAGAAAGAGACCCCACACTTCCCAGGTATGCACAGGCTCATTGTACAAGGCAATCCAAACTCCCCTCCAGCCCTCTGAGTCAAAAGCAGCCAGCTATTGGAGTAAAACCACCACTACAGCAGACAGGTCAGTTCCAGTCATTTATTCATTGCAGCATTTGAAGTAAACCAGGTACTTGGTGAAGTTCCACAGGTAGACAACAGGAAGAAAACTTGATACAGTAGATTAATATAAAAAAGAGTTAAATAGATAAATCAACATGGTAACCTCTCACTCTTGCTACTAACAGAGCAGAATAGCCCTGAGCCCAGGTTAACATAAACAGCTTCAGTCTTCCCAACAAGTTGTTGTTAGAACCTTTATGATCCCGTGCCCAGGTGACAGCAAGGCATCTATCCTCACAGTTGAGGCAAGCGGTGTACTTCTCAGGCCAGCTCTTCAGGAGCTTGGCTTCAGATGCTGTAAGAGCCTGACTTCCAGTAAGGTTCAATCCTGCTGAGCATGTTTGGAAAGCCAGCCCCACCTTTGGTGTACAGGTGTAAGAGCAGCTCTTCTGAACATGAGCCTTCAAGTACTTCAGGATCAGCTACAGGTAATGCGTCCAAAACATCCAGAAAGACTGGTAGAGCCAAGATGCAGGGCAGCACCCAAGACTGTTGCCTTTCCTGCACTAAGCCAGATTTAAAAAACATGTTGAGGCTGTTCCTGAACTGTGCACAGTTCAGCCATGCTTCTGCAAGACACTGCTTTGTAACTGCATTGACAGTCTCCACCTATGTGAAGTCTCCAAGTTTTATGCTAGAAAAAATATCTCATACCAGAAAGACTAAGCATTTCTCTTCAGTTTTCACATTTCCATTTTCAGAAACTGTTCACCTTCTGTTGAGAAGGGAGGTGGTGTCTGAAGCCATGTGCCTGCAGAACAGCTGTAGCTCCAGAACAAAGAAAGCCCACATTACCGATATGAGACTGTTATCCCACTGAGACTGGCTTCACTTAATCTAGGAGATCACTGTATCTCTCTAGAGTCTGCTTCTCCAGTTCCAACAGCTTTTGGTAAAATTTCTCAGCAGTTTCTTCATCCACGTCAATCTGGAAGACAATAAGAATGGCACTGTAAGACCATCATCACCTGGGTGGCAGCTAGCAAGGTTGCTGAGGGAAGCCCTGCGGATAGGTGAGGCAAATCTCCAGAGCTTCTGTATTCACAAAGATGCAACTAAAGGCATCTATTACCAGGGCACAATCTAGAGCACATTTTAGGGAAGCATCATTACACACTCATCCAGTTCTAACAATCATCTCCACTGTCTTCCAGTCTCTAGCCTGAGTCAGGAGTTACTCTAGGAAATCTTGCAGAAACCCCCACATCCCATCTTGCTGATCAGCATTCTACAGGCACCTTGTTTCCATTCCAGCCACAGGACACCCTTGGCACCAATCGTTCCATGCAAGGCAGATGGCAGACCCCATGCCAAGTCCTTGGCAGCAAGAGGCTGCTGTTCTATTTACCTTTCTGGGCTCCACATAGTTCTTCCCCAGTCCAGAAGTACAGCTGTGGTATTTGACAAGTGCATCCAGGTACTCTGGCTTCTGTTTGAACAGCCACACCTAGGAAGAACAGGACAAATGTGCAGGAGTCCAGCACACACTGTCCCAACCAAGCCTGCAGTCAAGGACCCAAGTGCCAATGGACACAGGTGAACACCCCACAGGTGTTTTCGCCAAGCAGGGGAGACTGTATCTGCAGAATACATTCTGAGCTGGCTCCCCTCAGCTGAGGGACCAACCTGAGGCAACGGCAAACCATGTTTATGTGCCAGTGTTAAACCACTAAGGAAGTTCAACACAGCTAAACTTGGTCACTGTTCCTGATGAGCGCTGCGCCCTGCATTACCCACCTCCATCCCGTGCCTGCGTGTCTGTGGCTGCCTGCCTGCCAACAGGGAGAGCAGCATTCTCCCTGATCAAGACGGAGGGAATAGTGTTTTTCTAAAATAATTTATTTTATGGGCTTCTGATGAAGGTCATAAAGCATCACCTGGCAGATCATCCCTGGTCACAACTGGTCCCCCAGCCCATGCTCCTGAGCTGTTCAAGGGAGAAATACAGCACCCACCCACCAGCCTCATGAGACACTCTTTAAGCCAGCAGGCAGATGGAAGAGCTACCCAGAAGGAAGGATTATTAAAACCAAGTTGTGAACTACTTACATGAGCTTCTGCTCCATTATACGGTGTCAGAGTATAAGTTTTGGCAAAAAAACGAGAACCTGTATTGTGGCCCATGGTTTCTTTGGCAAGCCCTCCACAGCCCAGCCACACCAGGTAATCTACCAGAGGTAGAAATGCTTCTTAAAGCTGACTACAGGTAACACCACACTTCCAATTAAAGCATCCCTTTATCACCACCAGATCAGCAACGTGCTCCCACACACAACTCATCCCAAAAGCAAGAGGAAAGGGCCCACACACATATGCCTTGCAGGCACCCCTTCTTGAATGGTCTTGGGAGCACATATATCAGGAGGCAGAAGGATACTGGCAGTGTTGAGGACAACTAAGGCGGCATTGTCTCTCCACTGCCAGTAGAAATGGGATCCCTGGGATCAGCTGCTGCCAGATGAGGCAGATTAAGCACAAAGGCCAGTCTTGCAGTAAGAGCATCAAGGCTTGGAGCAAGCAACCTTCGAGGACAGAATTGTAGTGAACCTGAAAAGCTAAAGCCCAGAGGAAGAAAGGCAAGGAAAGTTTTAGGGAAGCAGGGGTAGAAGCAATAGAGAGCAGCAGGCTTTCATTTTCAGATGGGTGGAAAGAGGAGAACAGAAGACACTGCTTTCTAGAGGAATGGAAAGAAGAACACTGAAACAGAGTCTGTTACAGAAACAGCATTTCAAAACACAGGGTAAAGTTTAGTCTCGAGCTCTGCTGCTGCCAAAATAATAGGCTTCACAACCCCACAACAGGCTGGCAAACCTTCCAAGGGCAGCCTTGACAAATGCTGCTATGGCTGAAGAGCTGAACTCTGGCTCTATGTACACAGAAACACCCAGCACCAAGCCTTCAAACTCAGCTTGGAATTCAGGGCCCCAGAGCACCAAAGGGCAGGTTTGTAGAGCAGTCTGCCTGCCCAATCCAACAGAAGGACGAGCTGTATAACAGCATGGGTAGCGAGGAGCCAGAAGCATGCTGAACATCACTTGCAGTGTAGTACATCACGGCAGGGCTACCTCAGCACACAACCAGGCAGAAGATCCACTTACCAACCACATGATGGGCATTAGCAGCTTCCACAGAAAAACTGGCAAAATTCTGTAGGTCATGTTGGACATAACAAGACCAGGACAAACAACACTAGAATACAGACCCTGTGGAAAAGAAACAGACAGTGTGCAAATATACGTTAGTTTAAGAATAGATCATATTCCATCCCTTCTAGTACATCTAAGCAAGAAAATGAAGGTGAGTATAGAGACTAGTTAATGGTAGATTCTTTCTTCTCTAAAGTTACCAGAGCATGCAGCCACAGAGATGTAGTGATTTCTGAGAGGTCCATGTTAAACCTGTGCCCATTGCAAGCCCATGAGACAGAAGGTGCAGCCTCCCAACACATCACCACCTCATCTTTCAGTCTACATGCAGCTCAACAGCAACAGTAATCATCTCACAAATTATAGCCCACTCAGATCGAAAGCTACCTTACCTTTAAGGGATGAGTTCAGCCTTCTAGGACTAAACCATTTTCTCCTGAAGAATTTCAGAAGAGTGCAATCACTACCACTGGTCTAGGGCTGCAGCTCACCAACAAAACCCACCAATCCCCCATGACAGGGAAGGGAGGTTACTCATACATGTTATTGTCACAGACTTGAACAGCAACATAGGGCCATCAGAAGAGACAGCAATGCCTGTGCCTCAAATGTCTGCAAACAAAGCAGCCTTGTTCTGAGAGGCAGGTACGCCTGAATGGACCAGCAGCTCTTTGCTCTGTAAGATCAATTCTTTGGTCTAAACAGACAGCTAGAGCTTTCAAGGTAGTGACTGCTCCTAAAAACCTTCTGCTTTCAGAAGTTTTTCTGACAGGAACCCCAGAAGCAATCTCTCCAGCAGATTCTCCACCACCAGTTCAACCCTAGCCATATTTAGTTCTTAAATGTGCATTGAGGAACAGATCAGATTGCTGTGAATGAGTACAACTAGGTAGCAGCAATGTAATGATAATTATAAATAGCAGGCGCCTATTAGGCTTCTTCAGGCATGCAAACACCATCATCACCTGCTCATTAAATTTCCTGTTCAGAACCACACTTGTCAGGTCAGTAGCATATTTGGAAGAACTGTATGATTCCTGCCCCTTGGCATGCTGATAGTCAGAAAGGCTGAAGGCAGACTCCCTGGCATTGCTGGAAGATGTCCAGATGAGTCGTGAAGGCTTTTCGTTACCACAGAGTAGAGACTCAAGTTGACGAACCTGCAAAATAATCAACTTATTTAACATAGTAATTTTTAAAGACTTGTAGTATAGCTTTGGAGTTCTTAAGAGCCAAAAGCTTATATCAGCTTTCCTAGTCCTGGCCAATCTTCACTGGACTAGCCAGAAGCAGCCACTGTTCAGGTATAACTTCAAGCCCAAGGTCCCTCAGGAGCATCTACAAGCACCCACCATTCTCTTACACAGCTCAGTTGAGCATCTCAGAGTTTAATACAGGCCAAGCCTTGGTATTCACCCTAGATAGGGACAACTTACATAAGATTAGCCTCTATGTAATAACTACAGTGACTTTGAGAATACATTCACCTGTGAACCAACTATCACCATTTACTGCTATTTTAACAAAGCCCAAGACCTTTGTCCTACCATTCCTTATCTGTCAGGATGCAACTTGCATAGGCAGCTGAACCTGTAAGACAGAACTGATGCATCAGTAACACCTGTAACCATCCCTACCCACATCAACTACCAGCCCGAGGTCTCCATCTTCATACACAGCCTCACCAGGATAAAGTGTCCAAAGAGGTTGGTAGCAAACACCTCCTGCAGTCCATCTCCATTAAGCCTGTCTGTCTGGGTCATTATGCCTTCTGCAGTGGTCAGCATGTGAAGCACCCTCCTAGAAGCCAAGGATAGGAATTAGAGGGAAACACTATTGGGAAGCATCTACTTCTCCCTTTCTTCAGTCCTTCAGAAGTGTCACCCACCTCACAGGCTCCACACCGACTCTCTAGTTTCACTCCATTAACCCATGAAAAAATGGTTAGAAAAAGATTACAGGGTATCCCAGTCCCTTTATTTGCAAGCATCTCAATACTGACTGGGCCAGAGAAGACTTGTCCCTTCCTTCCCTTCACCACAGTAAGGTACCATTTAAAAACACAGTCTTGTTCTTTTATTTCACAGACAGATTACAAAATCAAGCTCCAGTGTGAAGTAAGCCCTAAGGCCATACCTAATTCAGGTAAGGAAAGTAGTTTAGCACCTACATTCAACATCCCAACTGTATTAGACTCAGCACAGGTCACTTCGCTCACTAGCTCAGCTTCCTCACATTGCTTACAGAATAATGATGTTTATCCCCATGGTGCTTACAGAATAAGCATCAAGTAAGTATTAGCTTCACAAAATACTGTTATCAACAGCTGAGAGCAACTACAAAAATCTAAAGTGGAACCAAAACAGTAAGGAGATTCAGTAAGAGGAAACTTTACCTCCCCAGCAATACGTCAGTGCTTTTCACTCAAGCCCAGTGCTAGGTGATGCAGAGTTTGTGTAAACCCTCACCCTAACCTGGCATGTGGTTGGCCTCATACCAGGGATGATAAGCAGCACAGGGTGTCTCAGAGCACCTCAGCGCTTCACCCATCTGTCAAGCCTACCCCACACAAGGCCATGTGTCCCATGGGGATGTGCTCCGTATCACACTGGAGAAGAGGGATAGGGTCTTCAGCCCTGGACCCAAGGGCACATCTTGGCCATGATGCTGTCAGCTTCCCCTGCTCCCTGCAAGCTACAGACCAGGCCCCCCAGCCCCTCGCCATCTCCTACCCGGTTAGAAGACCGTGCCAGAGAGCCTTGAA
>VWZY01000669.1:675590-686902 GCA_013399075.1 Chloroceryle aenea | reverse complement strand
CGCGGAGCCCCGTGGTGCTGCAGGCTGCGCGCTGAGCGGGGGTGAGACCCCCTCTGCCGCAGCCGGCGGGACCGTGCTCGAGGATCGGCCGGCCCCTCCGCAGAGCACAGACCCTGTCCCTGCCCTCCCCAGCAGGCTCTGGTACTGGCTGGGCTCCCAGGGGTCCCCACATAGGAGGCAAGATTGCTTCTGGAATGCCGCAACGAAACTATGCAACCAGATTCACGTAGCAAGTGTCTCTTCAGCGGGTTTGCCCCTATATATAGGTGCATCTACTGAATATATGTATGTCTTAGCCATAGTATACTGGAAACTGTGTCACACATGACTTGATGGTGCTGAACTAATGCATACAAAAGTATGGAGAGGTCCATATACCCTCTAAGTACAAAGTTCCTCCTGTCCAGCTGCTGGAGGATCCAGTTTTGGGGCACGATGAGTAACCTGCCAGGGCTCCTGCAGGGCACGCAGCTTTGACACCTGCCCAGTTTACTTAAGGAGCTGCCAGATGCAGGAGGATGGACCGGTGTCAGATTGCTGTGGAATGATCAGGGCAGGACAGTTCAACTCCCATTTTCCAGCCAAACTGCGATCCCTAGGCTGAGAGACAGGGTGCCTGCTGCTCCATGCCCACCAGCTGCTGCAGGCTTGGCCATCGGGCAGTAGCTGTCAAAAGCTCCGCTATGTGCATTCCTCTCATGGCAGGTGAAGATGTAGGTTAAACCTGGGAGAGGAGGACCTGGAGATTTTCCCCTTAGAGGTGCAAGGTGCTAACATCTCACTGCTGGCTGCTGTTTAGCATCTGCTGGGCATCCAAACTACATTTCATGGGCAGCTGAGCAGCTCTGGAGTGGCTGTGGTTGATGGGAGGAGGTCCTCTCACAGAGCCTCTCACAGATGCTCATATGCCTGCTCCTCCTCGCCTGACACAGAGGAGCTGTGGCTGAGCACACTGCCCACTCCAGCAGCCAGGCAAGGAGCTGGAAGTGCCATTAGGCTTTTCCCTGTGCAACTGGGGTCTGGCCAGCAGGGATAGGGCTCCCTGTTCCTCCATGCGGCATGTCCAAAGCTCAAAATATCCAGAGTTTTTGGTTTCTCCCTGTAATTGCACAGGCCACTGTGAGCTAGTGGCAACTCCCAGCACGTCCTTGAGCAGGTAGTGGCTGATGGATGGTCCCTGCTCCAGTGGGCATGTACCCGCAGACATCCCTTCCCCAGGGAGCCTCCTGCACATGGGTCAGGAGCTTCCTCGTGGAGAAAGTCTGGCTGACGTTCCTCCCCTCCGACCAGGGGAGAGAAGCCGTTCTGTCCTGGTGATTGTCACTGAGAACACACTGCATCAATAAATAACCCTCGTCTCAGCTTGTGTCGCTCCTGGGCTCTTGTCAGCAAGTGGGCGGGATGTTCGAGCAGTCCCACACTGTGGCTTTCCTTGCCACCCTTGGAGTTTTCTCTGAGGCTTCACTGTAGAATGAGAACAAGACCAGCTGCCTGGGTTTGATTGCTAAATCCAAGTGAAGTGGCTTCAGTTTGCATATGGGGCTCCTCTGGGGATGGGAAGGGCTGGGGACTGGGCTGTAGGGAGAAAAGGGTCATTCTTCACTGACTGGTTCTTGGAGAAGGCGATGGATGTCCTGGAAGGAGGGACGATCTTTAGTGTCCCGTCTCCAACAGCTGAGCATTAGCTTATAGACTGAGTCAGGGCAAAGTGCAGGCTGGGGAAGATAGGTCTTCAAAATAAAAGACAGAGATGACAGAGAGAGAGAGTTACTGCCACAGAAAATAAAAAGCAAACCGCTCTTGAGGAGCCCCATTTTGCCATGCACAAGGGCAGGGGGCTGTGCTGCTGTGTGTTCAGAATCAGGAAGACCCCAGGCAGCACCAGATTATGTCTCCCAGCCTCGTTAAACACCAGAGTGGAGTCAGCAGGCAAGTGGTGCCTTGGGCTGTGTAAAATGCAGGATTTACTGTGCTGGGACCTTCACCAAGACTCCTTCCCAGAGGAGCTGTTGTCCCATAGCTCCCCCAAAGCCAAGATCCCTATCTGGTCACTTTAAAGTCCTTCTCCAGGTCCCTGGTGTCCCAGGTGTGCCACTGCCTGTCCTCTCCCATCCCATCCTTACCTGCCGGCCCTGGTCCCGGAAAAACTCGCCAGTGTTTTCAATGACCTGCTCGTCAGACAGCTGGGAGTAGGGCTGCTCCCGGCAGAGCGTGAAGGTCTCCCACAGCGTCACGCCAAATGCCCACACGTCACTGGCTGTCGTGAACTTGCCCTGGCCAGAGGGAGCAAAGTGGGGTTGGGCATAGGCATTACCTCATCCTGCTCCATAAGTCCTACATGCCCAGGTTCCAAAAACATCCTTATGGATGTTTCACATTCCAGACCTGGACCTAGAGGTGGCAGGCTTTGTCCCACAGACATGCTCTCTGCCTGGGGCCAGAGCTTGGCAAGCTCTGGGTCCATCTTGCAGCAACTGCTGGGAGCTGGGGCTTGTTAAGGACACAGCTCCCTGCAAAGATAAAAAGTAACCCTGCTCCCTCTTCCAGGTCTGACCACATCCAGGAGATAATGTCAAGCATCCTGCTTGAAGGCTGGGTACCAAGACACCAAAGATCACCACAGTCCCCTCATCTCACCTCAAAAAGCTGCTACCACTCTTGCTTTCTGTATGCTTCATCCCAAAGTTGGGCTCCAGGGAGGAGAGACTTCCCTGTCCCTTCTTCACCCCCAATATGAGGAAAAATGGCTGCTAGAAGCCTCAAGGTAGTGTCAGTGACCATCAGAGGACCCCATTCCCCACGTACCAGCAGGATGCTCTCCCAGGACATCCAGCGGATGGGGAGCACAGCACGCCCTTGGATGCGGTAGTAGTCCCCGCTGTAGAGATTTCTGCTCATGCCAAAGTCAGCTATCTTGATGGTGTACTGCTTCCCCACCAGGCAGTTGCGTGTGGCCAGGTCTCGGTGCACAAAGTTGAGGGAGGAGAGGTACTTCATGCCAGAGGCGATCTGGGTGGCCATGAACCGCAGGTCACTGTAGCTGCCAGGGAGGAGGGGACAAGGGAAGACTGTGGCGCCAGGAAAGATGGCAGCCGGGGGTGTACATGGCCCCAGGCAGGGTGCCCCACAGCCAGGAAGGGTGTCTAGAGTAGGCAGCTGTGCCCACCCTACCCATTCTGGGCAGTGCTACCTGATGGTGGGTGTGTGGTTGGCTGGGGGGCTGCCTGCGTGCTGGCGGGACAGGAACTGGTTGAGGTCACCATTCTCCATGTACTCGGTGATCATGCACAGCGGGTCATCCGTGATGCACACTGCCAGAAGCCGGATGATATTGGGGTCCTTCAGACGTGACATGATCTTGATTTCCTTCAGAAAATCATTCCTTTCCAGAACAGAAACCACACAAATCAGATAGGCAGATCCAGAGGGGCACGAAGGTGAGCAAAGACCAGCTGAGCATGCTGCATGCCTGCCCAAGCCTCATGAGGTCCCCTCCCCTAGGACTGGAGACTATTAGAGGGAGCTCAGGGCTGATCCACATACAACTGTGGGGTGGACTTGGCAGGTAGATGTTGCTGGTTAGGACCAGCAAGGACCAAGAGTCCTGAACTGCAGCAGCCCAGCATTCCCAGACAGCTCAGACATGTGGTCCTTGCAGCTTCACCAAGTGCCTGGCCAATGGAGACTGCAGATGCTTTCTAAGCATCCTGGTTCCCCTATGGGAGCATTATGGGGGGCACAATGCTGGGGCATGTGCACTCCCCAGCCCCCTACCTGGCATTCTTGTTGGCATCTGCTCGCAGCATCTTCACAGCCACCAGCACAGGGCAGTTGGAGCTGGTGTCCAAACCCTCCAGGGCAAAGTCCTTGCCTGTGAATTTCTCCATCCCCTCCACTTCGCAGAGATGAACCTGGAGAGGGGCAAGGCATAGCTGTTACCACCACTGACTGACAGCCTCCCCTGGCCCACAAAACTGGGAAGAGCCTTGCCCAAGCCCTGCTCAGAGCAGAGCTCCCACTCACCTCCCCAAACTGGCCTTCCCCAAGCTTCTCCTTGAAGGTCAGCAGCTTCCTAGGGAACTCCTCGACAGCCACATCTTTGCCAGAGAGCAGGTCCATGGTGACGGCCGGAACTGAGTAGGTGTTGCCACCTGTGACACCCTGCAGGTTCACGATGTCCGCTTCGGCATAGTGGGGGACGCCCTCGGGGACACTGGCCTGGGATGGCTTCACAGAGTTGCTGCAGCCTAGGGAGGACCAGCAGGGACAGACCTGCTGTGGGCGTCCTACTGTGCACCCACTGCTCTCTGGTGCCTGCTCACACTCCAGCCACTGGCTTCTCCATCCCCATCTTTCCCAGAGCCCCCGCGCTGCCCTGGCATGGCTGGGCTCCTGCAGACATCGAAGCCTGCTCCGCTCCTTCCTTATTGCCGGCAAATGCACCAACCCCGTCCCAGGCACCAGCTGTGCAGGGATCAGTGTCCGACCTCTGAATCACTGAGCAGGAGCTGCCAGAGCATCCTAAGGACACTGGTGGGAACACAGCTCAGCCTGGTGGTGGACACTGGTGATGGCACTCGGGCACAAGCTTTCTGTGACCTCCGAGCGGGATGTGCGTGAGCTTGTGCAACCTCTCCCCCCATCCCCCTGTGCCAAAATGTTTGGAGATCGGCCAAAAACTGGGGCTGGGGAGAGGAGGCTGCAGCAGGCTCCATGCATGGTAGATGGCTCTAAGTGCGTAGGAGGTCCCAGCTCTCACCCGTGTCCTCCTCCCCTGGGGTGAACTCGGGCAGCTTTCGGATTAGGCGGGAGGGCTCCTGGTAGTCGGGTCCCAGGGGGAATATGCGGTCGTAAGTGGAGCTGGACTCCTGATCGCTGGAGGAGGAGGAGCGGTTGTGATTGAACATACTGGATTCACTGGGCAGGGAAAGGCTGACCGTCATTTCATCATCCAGCATCCTCCGAGATGCCTGTGAGAGGAGGGCAAGAAAGTAGAGAGCTGGGACAGGAAATGCCTGCAGCAACAGCACGATGGGGTCTCCCGTGCTCCATGGCATCGTAGCCATGGCCAGCCCCCAGCCCCTCTTTTTGATGCTCTGTCCTGGGGCAAAAATACCTGCCTGAGAAAGAGATTTGTCCTCATGTCCCCCTGTTTCTACCATTTGCCCTTATGGAGAAGATTTTGACTCCATCACCTGACTGCCCTTGGTTAGCTGGGGACTGCAGTGAGACCCTCGTGGGCTCCTCTTCCCCAGCCCACCCTCAGGACAGAAGGATGAACAAGCAGTCAGGTCCCAAAGTCATTGCTGTGCTCAGCTAAATCCCCTTGCTTGGGAGATGGGTGCAAATCTCAACCTTCTCAAAGGGAAGGGAGCATCAGCCGCTGCATGGAGGTTGCTTTCCCCGTACTGAGCTCCCAGAAGAACCTGTCCAGGATGAGCCCTGGGGCACCTCTCCAGGCACGCCGCACTTGCCCACCTTCTCCAGCATCTTCTGCCAGAACTGCCGCCACAGTATGATGACAATAATGGCCACTAGGATGAAGATGATCGCCACCAGGCACCCGATCAGGATGCGTGTGTTGCTGTCATCTACCTTGAGTGTGGGATCTAGCAGGAGAAAGGGACAGTAAGAGCCAGTCAGGGAGATCCCCAAACCCCTTCCCTACATCAGATGAGGCAGAGCCTCCTAGAGCATCTCCCCACCCAGCTCAGGGTGACATGCTTTTCAATGCCTTACCATAAGTGGTGGGGACCATGGGCATTTCAGGGGGGGCCATCGAGTTGTTATACATGGCTGCATCTGTCAGGGGAGAAGAGGAGAGCTTCAGGGGGGTGTGTGTGGGTGTGCCACAATCCCATTCCTTCCTTGAACGGTCCCCCCAGGAGTGTCCCCAATGCAGGACTTGTGGCAGCAGGTACCTGACTGGAAGGTGATCTCACTGAACATCATCCAGGAGTCAGCAAAGTAGTACTGGCACTTGATTGCGCTGGCCATGCGGTGGAGCAGGGGCACGGTGACAAAGCGGGCACTGGGGTTCACATCGTCCAGCACCAGCACTGAAGAGACGGCACCGGGCTCCCACTCACTGGCGTCAGAGCGGAAGTAGCACTGCACCTCCTTGAAGATCTTCACTCCTTTGGTAAACATGTTGTTGCAGTGGACCTGTGGGGCAGCCTGTCAGTGCAGCCACGGCAGGGGACCAGGATGGGGGACAGGGAGGGGGGTGTGCGAACCTTCATGGCAGTGAAGTTCCTGATGCGGTCAAACTCAAAGGTGATCTCTATGTAGCCGCCAGCGGTGCTCTCATTGCGCCAGCCAACGTAGTCATAGCCCGGCCAGACATGGTACTCATGGGTCTGCGTGAAGTCATCCAGCCCCGACACCCCATCTGTCAGCTGGCCCAGGCCCTCTGTCATGCTAACATGTGTGAGGGGGAAAGGAAGTGTGACTCTCACCAGCCCCACAAACCTGCTACTACCCAGCACCAGGCACTGGCAGCTCCCTGCAGCCCTGGGAAATTCAGGGGCTGTTTTTTGTTCTTGATATCCTCTCTACAAAAGCCTACACAATGCTAAATGTGCAGTTAAAGCAAACCCAAGAGAAGGGCTAGGGATACTTCCCCCATTACACTGTCCCCATCACAATGTGCAGCCTCCCAGAGCTGTCTATGTCCCTGTGCTTCAAGGAGACCCCAAGTATTTGCTCTGCTGCAGATCAGCACTTCATTCTCCAAACGCAGGGAAGAAACATCCCCATCCCCTCCTGACCATCATGGCACTCATGATGTGCACAAGCCCGCCTGGTCCTCACCTGTACCCAAACGCCCCATCGTACACAGAGTCATTCAGGTAGATGACAGTGCCCCCAGGAAGGACAAGCTGCTGCCCAGCTGGCGCGTTGTAGGACACCAGTCCATCTGTTGGGAGAGGAGAGTGAGCAGCTGCCCACACCAGACACCCTGCTACTGGAAAGCTCTTGGCTGGCCCCAGAAGGACATACAGCCCCCATGGGATGGACAGCCCCCCATGTGGGCTCTGGGGACACAGGGAAGGACACAAGGATGCAGCACCCACCCAGCCAGACACAGCCGTACAGCTCCACACGCAGGCAGACATTCATGGAATGGTCAGTGACAGGGATGAAGCGGACAAAGCGAGCAATGAGAGGTGGCTCTAGATCCTTGAGGACAATGTCGTAGGGATTGGTGTTTCCATCCAGCACCTGGGGAGAGAGAATTATGGTGAGGACAGGCAGGTACAGCCCCTCAGTGCAGCCCCAACCCACCTTCTCACCTGCTTCCCATGCCGGTTCCTCCAGGAGATCCAGCGGGTGCCATCGCGGCTGTAATTGATCTTATACATGGGGGCAAACTCATTGCCGTGGCCCCCAGCATGGCGTCCTTGGGTGCCCACCAGTGTGATGAAGTGCAGGGCACGCAGGTCGATCTGCAGGAATTCCTTCAAGTCATCAGGCTCTACTGGGATCTCGGGGCACCAGGCACCATCGCCATCTTCTGAGTCCAGCCTGCAAACCCAGAGCAGAGGAGGTGTCCGCAGGCAGCTGAATCTGGCCCTGTGCCCCCCTTCTGCCCCTCTGCAGCAGTCCAGACCTTGCTGTGTCTGTCACAGAAGGGTTCCCACACTCACCGTCCATACTTGGCAGCTGTGGACTCAGACCACTGGCTGGAGGCTGAGATGTCCTCATCGGGGATGTGCCCACCTGACATTCCCAGGGGGTACCGGCACACTGCTGCAATGAGACCAGCAGGGCACTGAGCGGGTATCCCTCCTCACCTCTCCAGCCAAGATACGCGCTGAAACACAGCTTGGCACTGCCAGGGCACATTTGCAGCGCCACAAGCACTGCAGCCTGGGCGGCCCAGGTGCAGGTCTCTCCATCCCCCTGGCTTACAGAGACAGGACCAAGCATGATGGGACGGTCCTGCATGGGCAGACACCTGCCCAAGCAAATGGAGTCACTGGTCAGAAGCAGATGCCAGCCCAGCTCAGAGCAAAGCTAGGAGCAGGGGGAAGCAGCACTCCAAGGGCTGCTGGACATACATGGTCCTTGTTCCCGGAGATACCTTCAGCCTCACTGGCAACTGCTTCAGCTGTGGCGGAGGGAGAGAGCCTGTGGGCTGGCACTGCTGTCCACATGCTCTTCATTCTGGGGGCACCCAGAGGGCTCACTCCAGAGGCTGCTTGCCCAAAACACCCACCCTCAGCAACCTGTTCTCAGCCGTGCTGCCCTGCTGGTCCCCTGCATACCTTGGGAAACAAAGGACAAAAGTGGGCACTTGCCCTCCCTTCTGGCCCCGTGGCTCCCATCCCTACTTCCACCCCAGTTGTGAGTGGAAAAGTACCCGGGGTGGCAGGCAAGCTGCATCCCTGCAAAGCAGCCAGCTCCCCCAGCACCACATCCACAGTGCTTCCCAGGAGTTATTTTTTCATGCCTGGCTGCCAAGAGAGCTGCTGAAAGGCCAGCTTGTTTGTCCATGTTTACTGTCTGGCCGCCGGCTCCAGCCCACAGTGCTCTCTCTACACGCTGCCCTGAGCAAACACCCGCACCGAGGCGGCAGGGCCCAGGTGAGGGTGTAGTGACAGGGCCACCGCCTGCTCCCAGGGTTGCCTGGTGCTGCACAGCAAGGAGCCCCCATCCCAGCATGCTGTGCCAGCTCCTGTCCACTAGTCCCTGCACCATAGGAACCATCTCTTGCATCTGACAGAAGCATGGGTATTGGCATAGTGGGGAGCATCTCTTCTCGTCTCCAGATCTCTCCCACTTCTGATGCTTTGCACTGAATTCCCATTTAACTCTTGCTGAACATGGAGCCAGCCCAGCTCCTTTGCACAAGGCAATAACTACCCTGGCCAGGCAAAGCCAGTGCTGCCAGTCCTGGATGGCAGCAGAAGAAACAAGATTGCTTCCCTAAGCACCATTCAACCTCTGAGGAAGAGCCAGCAAACTCTTCCCATGGATGGAAGAAGTCTTTAAAGGGACATTTACAAGGATGCCCCAGGGAAACTCTAGCACACTGAAGGAGCCTGTGCATCCCTGCAGTGCAGCTCTGCAGAAAGAACCATTTAAACACACTTCTCTCACTGACCTCCAGTGCAGTGTTGTGGTTTCCGAGCAGAAGCCAGCTGCCTAGTCAAGCCACTTTACTAAAGCCAACCTTGGTTTGCTGCAAAACCGCCAAAGAAAGCACGTTCCAGTGGCAGCAAACAATACCCCGACTGATGCCTTGCCTTCTGCACGCTGCAGCCTCCAAAGGGAGAAGGCTTGATGAGTGGAGAAGGGCCCCACTCAGATCAGTGTTTGGCCATACCCCAACACCCCACCAGTCCACTGGTTCCCACATAGGCGCCCATGGCACACAGATGATGCTTTCTGTGTCACTGGTGGTGGCTGAGCTGTGTGTAGAACAGTAGTGCCCAGGCAGGTGCAGGCTCTGGGGGCCATCGCACACTACTCCCAGAGCTGGGAAAGTCCTGGAGATGGTGGATGGCGTGAGCCCAAGCTCAGACAACCTGTCAGGAGCACAGCCCAGGGGGTCACATCTCAGAGCTCTTGCAGCTGCCTGGTCCCTGTCTCACTTACCGGGGTTGACCTGGGCTTTTGCAGCTGGTGGGGCATGCAGCAGCAGTGGCAGCAGCAGCAGCAGGACTGGTCTGGGGGTGGCCAGCATGTTGGCAGTCCTGCGGAGACAGAGCCAGGACCCATCACACCAAGGCAGTTGAGCCGCATGGAAATGCTAGCCCTGCTTGGGGTGGCCAGCTGAGGATGGGAGGGCTTCGCTAGCATGAGACCCTGTGTCCCCACCTCAGCCCTGGAGGAGGAGCAGAGCCCCAAGCTTCACATCTATGATGGTGGTCAAAGGGGTCCTGGTGTCCAAACCCCTCCACCACCACCCCTCAAGAGCCACAGCACCGTGTTGCCATGCCAAATTGGCCCCAGCATGGCCTGATGCATCCTTGGAGCCAGCCACACGAAATGGCCACAGGAGCCACATGAACTGCCCAGGGTTTTGCTTGGGGCCAGTGCCATCCAGCTCTAACGATGGGCAGAAAGGCTCCAGCTGGACCACTCGCCTTTGCACAACGTCATCACAAAAGAAAATAATAGTATGTTGCAACATGCAGTTTCCCTGCCTTCTGGCTCAGGGGACAGATTTGATAATCACCTGAGATTTACAGCATATTTATTGTGACAGTTTTCTATGTCAGAGCAGATGTTGGGGCCATGGGTGACACAGAAAGGTGTGACAGAAGGCATGGGACCCACCTTGCACCTGCTGCCTACTGGGGAGGTTGGAATGAGGCCAGAGGGCACCTGTGGGTCCTGGCAATGGGGCTTGGGTTGCAGCAAGGGAAGAAAAAGGGCTGGTGCTGGCAATGGTCCTCAGAGCATGGTACAGCCTACAACGTGAGAGGATCCCCGTGGCCCCAGCCCCAGTATGTGCCTGTCCTCTGATTCAGCACTGCCACCACAGCCGCTTCACAGGGTGGCAGCTACCCCTCCACCTCTGGCCAACCCTCGGCTGCCAGGAACCCCCAGAGCCCAAGCAGCACCTGCTGCACCCACACATCTCTGGGAAACCACTGTGGGCCATACACCAGAGGCAGCCCTAAATGTCACTGGCTCTTCCTCAGGTTGCCTGGGCACCCCCTGCCTTCATTTGTAAAGGCAACGTTTGCCCTGCTGGGACAGCCCTTCACACCAGCACTGTGTGCAGATGAGTCCTCATTTTGTTAAAACAAGCTGTTTTAATCTAGTTTACATGCACATTAACTTTTGCAGGAACAACTAACCAGGGGCAGGGGGTTAAAGGGACCATAGCTCCTGGCCAAATGGGACCTGGCTGCACATGAGCACTGGGGGAAATACCAGCCAATTCTTGCTGTACCGTGGATGTCTGGGCTGGTGGGTCTCCAGGCTGGCCCAACACCACAGGTGGGTGCCTGGCTGTGTCCCCACACCCACCCTATGCAGGGAGCTACAGCCTTGTCTCCACTGCTAAGAGAAAGCCCAAACCCAGCCTGAACATGCTGCCATATGGCAGATGCCCCCATTCTGCGGAGCCCAGCTGGGAGGTGCTGGATATGGCCCTGCTTGCTGTCAGAACTGGGGCTTGGCATGAGAGGAGTGAGGCAGGCTTGTTGTGACTACACCAGCACCCAAGGGGAGGGCAAAGCCCTGGGAGCTGACATCTGCAGCCTTCTCTTTGCACCCAGCTGGATGCCCTGGGGACCTCCGCTAAATACCATGAGCTCTGTTGGAAGTACAAATAGACACCTGTGCTTAGGGTG
>VWZY01000669.1:648230-663019 GCA_013399075.1 Chloroceryle aenea | reverse complement strand
AAGAGAGGCTGGATGACTGTTTCGTACTGAAGCATCGTTTATTAATCACCTGTATCAAGCACACATCTGCTCAGCAATGGTGTGTGACGGAATACAACAGTTGACATCTAACCCGAAGGGAGGCAGATGGTTATGGGATCCACCACAGGGGGAGAAGCAAACTAATGCTCTGGGGAGACAATCCAGGTGCAACACAGGGTTCAGGTGATGCTGCTGTTAGGAGGCTGGAGACCAGTGAGAATAATATGAGGAATACAGCTAAGATCAGAGCTGATTTGTGCTTTGGCCAGTGATGTTAAAACCAGTTACCCTCCTTGCATATAATAAATAGGTGGAAGTGCAAAGAACTTTGTCTCCCTCATTGCTCCCACACAGAGATCAGTGGCAGAGGAAGGACAGCCATTCTTTGATTGGCAGTGACATTTCCTGTCAGATCAGCTACGAAATCCAAACACCAGTAAGGAACAGCCAAGTGCCAATGTGTTTCCCGTTCACACACCTGCTCCATGGTGGGACAGTCCCTTGGACTGTCTCTTTCCCAGCAGAAGGGCCAGGAGGATGCCTGCCCTGGTATCCAACCAGTTCATCACCAGCCTTCCCTGTCTCCAGAGGCTTCATCTTCCATTCCTTTCCCCCCCAAAACAGCTCTCTCCCCCCAAAACAGCCTGCAGGTTTGCATGTCTAGCTAGCGCCTAGCTAGTACTACACACATCAGTGCTACACAGAAGGCTATTGGGAGGCAGCTGCGTCAGCACCACAGACCAGGAAGCCCATCGAGCATCTGAGCGAAAGCCTCAACGCTTCTGTAACTCAAGCAGGCAGATGGAGATGAAGAAAGCCAGGCCCATCCAGGCACACACCACAACAGATGCCTTGGATTGAATCACCATGTACACTTCAGATACAATCTAGAGTGAAGAAACTCACAGGTTTTAGCAGGGCTAAAAGTTATGCCAAGCCACCAACAGATCACTGAGACACCGGAGCGAGCTTCAGCTTGACAGGAAAAGGCTTTGAAGGCAGAAGGTGAGGAATAATGATAAAACACTTCTGCTCCAAGGAGCTTCTAAACCTCCCTATACCCCACAGCCTGCAGAGCAAAGCCAGGGGCTGGATCCAGTGACAGGACAGAGATCAGCAACTCTTGCCAGGAGGAAAATTAAAACCAAACCAAAACAAAACAAAAACAACAGCTTTGGGTTTTTTGCCCAGCTCAGTGCTCAAGCCTGGTCAATGAGCATCTGGGGAGAAAATCCGGTAGCAGGAGTTTGCATCTTGAAGATTTATTTAACTCCTATGAAAGCAGATGAACTTGGCCAAACTGGTGGAACAGCTCTACCATGCTGCAGGAACAGGCTGTAGCTCCTTTCTAAAAGATTAATCCCGGCACAGCTCTTTATCTTTAGTTGCAAATCCAAAGCATAATTCTGACTGAAAATAGAGATATGCTGAAAGATGACAGAGCAGCTGACAGTCCTAGATAAATGCATGGGAGAACTTAAACACATTTAAGTTCTGCACCTGCAATCCAGCATCTCCCCGCTGTAGGTGACAGACCTCACACCAAGCACCCAGGAGAGCTCCCCATGCCCCCACACAGGCTGGCACCCATCAGGGCAGGAGCTCTTGGCTCTGCTGCTGCCAGCTGACAGGCAGACATGCAGACAGCTTAATGGTGGAAAAACCCTCACCTGTTAATCATCCAATTCCTCCTAGACACTAAAGGTGCTTCACTGCAAGGCAAGTTAAATTAAAAGCAATGAATCACACACCCCATCTATACAGAGCTGCTTTCAGCTACGTACACCAAAGTAGCATCATTCCCAGAAAAAGTCTGATTGGCAAATCACACCTTAAAACTCATTGTGGGATTTTATTTTTTCCTGGAAAACCTACCACCTCAGAGACAACAGAAAAATTCACAGATTGGTCCTTTCTGGGGGGGTTTGGGAAGGGTCACAGCAGACAGGATTCTACACTAGCACAGAGGGGAACTCAGACTCAAGAAACACTACAGAGATTGGATCTCCTGACACACCGCACACGGCAAAAATCAAGAGAAACTTTTAAGTGCAGGATTCTAGCAAGTCCAGCATCAGCAAGATACAAAAAGTAAACTGCAAGGTAATTCAGGTGTTTTTCCAGGGACGGTCAGAGACAGTTCAGGCAGCTGCCCACGACTATTTCATCTGGAGGAAAGAATTCATGAGAGCTGTTGCGCTCACTAAAACTGGTACCAGAGCCACAAGCCAGCATAGGCTGCTCCCCATCTAAGCAGGGCTGTTTCACACTGTGCTCGCCATGAACCAAGTGCCCACCCCTGCAGGGAGGAGCTCTGCTGGTTGTAGGGCTTTGAAGATCCCTGGGAAACAGCCACCACCTACCCCATGCTGGCAGCTGGTGCAAGCTTCCACCTTCTGCAATGAAGGCGGACGAGCAGAAAGCACGCTCTGGAGGGAGCAGTGATGCTGCTCACCCAGGGTTTTTTTTTTTGTTCTGTTTTGTTTTCTTTTTTTCCCTAAAACGTGTGGCTGTTGCCCCTGACACTGGGAAAGACCTTCTCCTGGCCAGTCAAGTCTAATGACCAATGGAGCCCTTACCATACAGGATCTCAGATTGCCTAAGGCCCTTTGTGCAACCTATGAAGGACCAAAAGTGTCAGTGCTTCTAATCTACAAGTCTAATGGGTTAATGCAAATCCAAAACACACAACACAGAAAAGCCAAGCGTGGGACCTACAACAGACAAATATTTGCTCTTTCCTACAAGACTTGCAGGGCAGGAGTCCTGCTGAGACACAAAGAATACTGCGTGCTGTAGCACTCCTTTCCAAAAATACCACCTAAAGACGCTTACATATTACGCGTGATTTGGCATCAGAGCTAGGGAGCATCAGTGCCAGCACAGGGTATATGCTAGAAAGATGACTCCACACGACAGGGTTTTCACATCACCTCAGGCTACAAAGTGCTTACAGGCTGTGTCAGGACTGAGGCTGGCACTGCTCTGATGACATGTGTCTACCATCAGTCCCTGCCCACCACAGGCATACAAGCAAGTTCAGCTCTCCGCAGTCAGCATCACCCACACCTCGCTGCCCAGCATGCCATCTGTGCCAGGTCAGATGGATGGCTCCTCGGGTGATGACACAGCAGCAGGGTTAATGCCAGTAGACTCAGCAGATCTGATTTCACTGCCCTCCATCTACTCTATGTGATGTGAGGACTTGAAAGGCCTCCTGGTCTGGTTTAGAGAAGATGGTGCTTCTGCTGCTTTATTTATTATAGGTATCAATAAAAAGCAAGGAAGCCTTCCTCCTCCTCCCTCACACATGTGTTAAGCTTAACAAAGAAATCCTCTCCCTAGAGCAAAGTCAAGTGCTAAGGCCAAAACTTTAAATGGTCTCACTTCAAATCATTCAAAAGCACTTGCCAAGACCTGCTCGGTCTCCCAGGCTCTCAGTCACCACTCCTGGCACCTGAGCACCCACTGGGGCAAAGCCACACACCCAATATAAACGAGCAAGCACAACACACACACAAGCACACGCTGAAAGCCATCCCGGCCTCCTCTGCACATCACAAAGCAGCAGTAAAGGTTTCAAAGCCCAGTTAAATCCTTTGCATCTCTCCTTCACAGATGACTCAGAAGCAGGGCTAGGAAGCTCTTTTGTACATTCAACTGTAAAACATGTGAGGAAGAGGAGCAAGACAACTCTCCTGATTGTTGCTACTGCCTACAGCAAGTTTTGGTACAGATATCCTCTCTTATAGGCACTCAGTGGGTAAAACGTAGCCACCACAAACTTGCCATCAAAAATCTTTCCAGTCAGCATTTTTTGGGCAGCTTTGGAATCACCAGCATTTGCATATTCAACAAAGACCTGAAAGAGAGAGAGGAGAAACAGGACTTCCAGTGTAGCATGCAGCTTGCCCCCTCCCACCCCTGCAACCAAGGAAACACTTCCTGAACACATTTTTACCCTCCATCCTTGGTTGAGCACAGAGCAGTGGAGCTTCATGTCTGAGATGGAATTTCATCTCTTGCTCATTTCCAAGGGGACTGTGTTTGGTAAGGTGGGAGAAAGTACGATGATGCTCTAAATCCTCAATGCTTCCTCTCCTACCCATTGGCTTCTCACCTTCAATCCCATATCCTGGCTCCCCTGCTAAAGCTGTTTGGGCAGCTTCCAGGTTAGGCAACTTTACATAACCAGGAAGGAACCTGTGTTGTCCTTCAAGATAACCAGCTATTTTTAGCGCTGCCATCGGTCAGGAGATTTCCAGGAGATGAGCAGCAGTCCTGCAGCACATGCAGTGTATGTGGGAATATGCAGCCTCTTCCCTCCATTCACTTACTTGGCCTTTACCAGGATTCTCCTTTGGAATAAGCAAGGAAACTACCGGTCCATACTTCTGACACTCCTCCCTTATGTCTTCCAGGATATCTGAGAAAGAAAAGAGCTGTTCGTCTTTCACTTTGCAAACCAGGATGAACCAAGAAACAAATGAAGACCAGATAAACACATCAAGAACACTCAGTCAACAGAGAGCCTTTCTGAGGTGCCGCGGCAAAAGCTGACACTGCTTAATGGCTGCATAATGAGACAAAGTGTCTGAACTGAGGCTCAGGAACACAGTCCTGTAGGCAATGAATCCCCAACAGCAGGCTTAGGAGTGCATGGCCAATGTTTTTCCTTGCACACAAAAGCCTGGCCTTCCAATAGCAAAAATAATTGGGATCTGTGAATGGGTTTTTTCGGTTGTGGGGTTTTTTTTTGTTTGTTTGGCTGTTTTTTTTATGGCACTTGGAGGAGGGGAACTAAAGTAACTGCCACAAACCCATCTTTGTGTGAGCAGAAGCCAACCCTTTAAACTCCTATCCCCAGAGCTCTCTATCTTTGGCCACTCACATGGATTTGAGAGCAAGCAGAAATACAAATTTCACCAACATGCCTTGCCACCTACCATGTACAATTTTTGCTACACTTTAAGAATTCTAATGGAGGTTTAGGTTGGATGTTAGGAAAAATTGCTTCACTGAAAGGGTTGTTAAGCAGTGGAATAGACTGCCCAGAGGTATCTGAAAGACATAAATGAGGTGCTGAAGGACACGGTTTAGTGTTGGGATTGGCTGTGTTAGGTTAATGGTTGGACTCAATCTCAAAGGTCTCTTCCAGCTGAAATGGTTCTACAATTCTGTGGTCCTATATTTCAGTTCCCTTCTGAGATCTTGCATAAGTTCATTAGCTAACTTTCAAGGATCTCTGCTACTGGGCTCCAGAGTCCTGCACTTGTCCAGCAGAAGCTCAGAGCTCCAAACACATTATGAGGTCTGTAGGCATTTAAGAAAAGAAGAAAATCAAAGCAAGCTTTTAAAAAAAATAAAATAAAAGTCTAGGATCCTTCAAGAACTCACTACAAGCTCTGCTTTCTGTCTCAATCTCTTGTCTATTCTCTGTTGGTGTAGTTGACCCACTTGCTACCAAATCTCAGCTGAGCAGCAATTTGTTCACTGTTCTTGCTCCTATTAATTGTTCCTCTGCTTGCTCTTGCACTCAAAGCCAAACAAAACAGAGTCTGTAAGATGACACTGCTATATGGGAACTGCACAGCTTGCACCAACCTTCATATTCTTCTTCACACTGCAGAGAAGCATCACTTAGAACATTTAGCAGCCTCAGCACAGGTGTGGGGAGCATCACCAAATCTTCAATATGGGGAGCTGTTGACACCAACAGAATTAGAGAAAAGAAATCAAAGTCTAAATGAGCAAGCAGCCAGGCAGTTGACTCAAAAGGCACCATCATACACGAGTACTTACTGCTCTTTGCACTACAGTTTTGCTTCTCTCCACTATTACCTGAATTTACTGCCTATATTGTCCCTGTTTCCAACTTACCTTCCCCTGTGCACTGAGAGATTCTTCCAAAGGGTTCAGTGCACTCTGCAATTATACCGAGACCAGCATCTGAAGTTGCTTTTAAAATCACAAAGCTAGCAGAAATTAAGACTAGAGCTATGTCTGCTTAGCTCAGATGCAGAAATTGATGTGAAGATGAAAAATCTGTATTAATAAGATGAAAGAACTAGGCTGCAACCTGCCTCTTCTGTTACTGGTACCAGATGACAACAGGCCAGTCAGCTTCTGCAACTCCAATTCTTAAGCTATACTAAGGTACAAGCCTTCAGTGTCTCTAGATATCTTTCAGTTAAACACCATATAAACCTTCCCCCCTTTCAAAACCCAACTGCAGTGCACTGTTTTGAAGACCACTATAAAATCTTGCAACAGAAATAGGTAAAACTACTTATTTACTTAAACAACACTGTACTATAGAATAAGGCATGGCCACAAGAGGGTGGCCACAAGGTGGAAGAGCAGAGACCCTGTGAATAATTTTACAGGAGCCAAAACAGAGCCTGCTGCCATGGGGCGCTTGGCTCTAGAAAACAGGTAGCTCCAGGATGGCCTGGAACAGCACAGTATGGATATGGTTATAAAAGAAGGAAACAGCCAAGGTGGAGAGTAATGCCAATGGTGGCTGTCATGTCCGAGAGGACATCCAGTCCTCTACAAATACAAATCAGCAGGGACAGTGTTACTTCTCCAGGAAGAAAAGCTTGTTTTCATGTTCCTGAAAGGGACTGTCAGGCTGGTCATGAATTTAAGATCTGGGAGCTCAACTTGCTGTACTTGGGACAGTTCTACTGTTTTTATTTGTACTGGCAGCTACAGTAACCCAACACAATAACAGCACCTCACAGTCCTCCCACTCAACAGTGAGGGAGGAAATGTCTCCAGTTCTTCACTCTGAGCCTTCTAACTACATCTGCAAAGACAGTAGGGTATTATTTCCTTGGAAATACTTTTCCAAGGTAAGCAAACAATACATACGGGGGAGCTGACATCTCTGCCAGGTGCATAGAGATGTTATTTCACAGAGCAAGAGGATATGATAGGCAAGCACACACAATAATAATCTCCTCTATGCCATGGAAGAGTCCTTATGAAAAGCTTAGAGACCTTATCAATCCAGACAGTGCTCAGGGACAGCCCTTCAAAGAAAGGAGCTGAATTCAGATAATCAGCTCCAAGCAAACCTCTGTGGCAGTTCTGCCACAGGACTGTCAGCAACCAAGACACTGCATCAAATGGACTGGGTACTGAAAGAACATTTAAGTGTCTCCTTGGTCTTATGTGCTGCTTCTTCTATTCAAGTAAATCCGTCCTTCATTCACATATTTTTTTTTCAGGAAGGGGATACAAACCAGCCCCTAGGACCCAGAGCCATCTGGTCTTCTGGTAATCAAGTGATAAATGCATTTCTTGCAATACTCTTCTGCCCTAGGAGGTACTTTCTGCCCAGCCCCTCTGCTCCTCATCAAAGTGCCAGGTGATACCAACCGTACTGGCATCAGAGTCAATCTCAAACTCAGGAAAGAAAGCTCAGGAAAGAAGCCGATGAACTGGAAAGTCGAGACCTGTCTATAAATGACAAGGAAAGACGTTCTCATCTGTCTTTGCTCTAAAGAGAAGTGTGTTCAAGTGAAAGGCAATTACAGATCACTTTCTGACTTCCTAGAAAAGCACCAGTAAATGCTTCTTTGTGCAGACAAGCGTACGTACACGTCTGGAAAAAAAGAGAACCAGGAAAGAGAACTAAGAAAAACTGAAGCTGTTATATAAACTTGTAGCACTAACCACAGAAGCACCTTCCTAGGTACAGTTAGAGGTCTGTGCATTTAAAACTAGACCAGAAAGCACTGCCAATATACTATTCCCTCTGCTCTAAACCAATACTGGCTGCAAGGTTCAGCCACAGAAGATAGCTTTCCTTACAGCAGTCCCAGTTTCTGAGATGCCAGAGAAGTCTCAAAATAGGAACAATTTTGTTGCCTTTGCCTAACACACAGGAATGCCACTACCTTGACATGATCTCAAGAGGCAATACTTAACAACCTTCACTGTAAGGCACACCAAGCAGCTAACGAAAAACAGGGCTAAGATTCAAAGGAAAATGCTAGCCCAGCCAGAAGCTGAGTGCCTGAAGCATTAGTTTATGATGCAGAAAAGCTGGATGCAGAGCTCTTCACTGGTTTCTTGAAAGCAGACAAGCTCTGGAGAATGCTACTGTGTTGCATTTGGAACAGAAAACAGGGAGAAATACTAGCCTGAACAGGGCAGTCTCAGCACATCTTCTGCCTGCAACCTGTGTAGTGGGGGCCCTGGGGAAATGTGATGATTTTATTAAATTGAAGAGAAAGTGACTGATAAAAGTGATAGTGACATTTGTCCATGACCTGCCACACAGGCACCAGAACAGGCAGACCAGTCACTGTGAAAATAGGTTCACACCATGAGAACACATTGGCACTATTCAACCTGTGCAGAAGAGGCTGCAGCAGATGCTACCACCAGCCACTACCCTAATCACTTGCAGTCCTGGCCTCTGAACTGGGAAATGTGAGGATAAGAGAAACCAAACTCAACATAAATAGCACTGCACTCTTCAAAAACACCTGAAGAGTCACAACATTAGGTAGACACCTTGGTGATTTCTGTCCCCTCGGATAAATGCTGCTGCCAATGCACTCTTGGTCAGTTTGAGCTGGTCAGAATTTAATGGGAGTCCAACCAAGGAAAAGTGACAGCCCGCAGGGCTAGAGGGGCAGGGCAGCACTGTGAGCTCAGGAGTTGCTCTGACCTGCCTGCTGTGGTACCACAGAGGGCTAGTGAGCTCCACAAAGAACAAAGTAGCAGCAACGAGGCCACAACCAGAAACAACACAATTTAACTGTGCCCCCTACTGCTCCATGACATGCCAAGAAAGCCACAAGCAGGGTTGACATGTGCAGCTTACCAAAAGGAATGCTGAAGAACGGGCTGCATAAAGCCTTCTCAGCTGAGGCTCGCTTTCCTTGGTCACAATGAAGCATGCTGGAAGAGAAGACATCCTTATGCTCTTTCATGTGACATTCCTCATCAACAAATTCAACCCAGGCTAGAAGCCAGTGCAGAGGAATACCCTATCTTTGGGGTGCTTATGGTACAAAGGGAAGACTGAGAAGCATGTCTTCCACTGCACAGCTGAAGCACAGCAGAAGGATCCCCTGAAAGCATTTGGGTACATGGTAGAATGGGCTTTCCTTCTTGATGTCTCTCAGCACCAAGTTGCTCAGTCACAAGTCCACAAGGAACATGGCACATTCCAGCTTCACCTACCCTTGGCAGACCTCTCAGTAGAGAGCTGCACAACAGCATTTGAATCTTGACAGCAGTGGAGAAGCAGCACTGTCTGTCCCCAGCCCTTGCTTCTGCCAGTACTCCTCTAAAGCAGCAAAGTCTCCAGTTTTCCCCAAATATAACGTCAATGGCAGGAACTAGAAAGCACTGAAACAGAAAACGATGAACATGATGACTGATAGTCTTCATGTGCTTATTCCAAACTGTGCCAGAATCAGAGGAGCTGAATGAAGCATCTCTGCTGAGGCTTGCACTTGTTACTAGCACAGTGCCAGGAAAATTTATTATTTTTTAAAGTGTGATGTGTGGGCTCCAAGTTACCAAGAGCAAGGCATGAGACTTTACAGAACACATCTTTAAGCAGCAGTTAATAAATACGGTAAGATACCTTTTGATAAGGTCTCTGAGGTGATAAGCTGGAATGGCTGAATTAACCACCCCTTCACTGGCAAATATGTGATCAATGATGGCAGAACTGTTTGTCTGGAAAGAAAGAGAAACAGTGCTTGAGGAAAGAAAATCAAAAAATGACAAAAAGTAAAAACAAAACAGTGAAAAGCTTGCAATATCCCATCTTTTTTTTGACTGGATGCAGAGGGCACTGGCACTGTGGTATTTGTGAGAGACCTCCAATGCTCCAACCTCAAGCGTTAAACCAGCAGGTCCACATCAGATGAATTTTTTCCTGTCTGCCTGTGTGAATGCTGGGGATTTCCATGTGCAGGCAAATTTGCTGTTACTATGGATGTCATGATGCTGAAAGGATACACTTAATGGGAAGGGGAGCACAAAACAAAACTATTTCAGGCGGAACAGAATCAGGCTTCAGGCTCACAACACAGAGTCTTCCCCTTCTTTTCTCAGGATATGAGACTTATGAGAAGATCCCCAAATTAGAGCTAATGTTAAGCTAAAACCAGCAAATAATTCTTCTGTCACTATGCTGCTGAACTGGCAGCCATCAGCCATCCCTTTCATTCTTCCTCCTGTGCCAGTGGAACCCACCTCATGAGTCTTGGCAGACAAAGGCTCCAAACACAGACTCCCAGAACCCTCAGCTTTCAGTAACCTGAACACAGGCAGCATTCAGATAAGCCAGCCCCAAAGGGCAGACAGCTCTTTAAGACTCTTGTATTAGTTCTCCAGGCAATAGGATTAGAGAAACATTGTGGAGACGCTCTCTAGTTGCCAGGTACTACTGCACAAATGCAGGTTACAAACGAGAAGTGGGAGGACGTGTTTTGTGCTAACAAAAATGCCTGCAATCAGCTCTCACTCACCTTCCATTCCTGAGATTGGACTCTATGTTTCAGTTTCATTCCTGAGAACATTTCCAGTAAAACAATTCCCAGACTCCACAGATCCACAGCAGAGGTACACTCCATCTCACTCTGGAGCCCTGCCTGCGCCAGGCAGTTCTGCAGTTCTGCCTCTGGAGCCCGATACCCGTCTGTTTGAATATATTTCACATCCTACAGAAGATCAAACACATACCAAAAGTTAATTTTCCCAATTCAGGTTCTTCACTCTATCCTTCAATCAGTTCACAGAGGCTCACAGGATCACCATAATACTGTTGCCAACACAGCAGAAGGCATTGTACTGGAAATGTTTTACTGGTCGTGGCAGGCAGGCAGTTCAACTTGCTACACCGCTGTATTGATGAGGAAAAAAATCAAGACTGTTTGGAAAACATCTCCCAGCAGAACAGCAGGCTTCCCACTAACATCTGGTCTCTCTGAAAGACAGCACTGATGGGAGGAAGAGAGCAGACTGGCCCATTAATCTCTCATAAGCACAGAGGACGCTGTGAGTTTCAGGATAAGGGTTGAACACCGACAACATGTTCCAACGTCAGCTGCATGAGAACACAAACAAGCTGGTCTGAACAGCAAGGACCAGTAACAGCTGCCATGATTTAAGTGCGGGTGTTCTCTGGAACAAAACTTTAAAAGAACAAAGCAGGCACCTAATGCTCAGACAAGACAAATTATCAAAGTCACTTCCCACACACCTCTTCCTTCTGCCCCTGGCAGCCAGAAGCGCTGCAGCAATCAATACCTCTGCCCAGCTGCCATGGCTGGCAGAATACAATAAAATGCCCACACGCTGCCTGCTTAAAAGAAACCAGGAAATTATAGAATCACACAAGTGCTGGCTGGAGGGGCTGCTCTTAAAGTCTCCAGTCCATCCTTCTACTTAGAGCTGATACCCAGTCGGTCAGCTGTGGCTTTCACTAGCAAAGTCTTCTAAGCGTCTAAAGACAAACTGCACACTGCATCTTTTTAACACAGGAAGGCTTGTTTTAGACGCACCAACGCCAATCAAGGAATGAAAGAAGAATATGCAAACCTGCTTCCTGGATAAGGTGCAGGATTGGGAATTCTTACCAGGGGAATGAATTTGAACCAAAACTATCTCTTTCTCTTATTGAAAATAAAGTTTAGAGAAGACATTTTCAGGCAACATTGCTCAAAAGTGCTTTATAAATGTAAAAAAAAAAAATGCAAATTGCTCATCAGCATCTCTCTTCCTATCAGCAAAGGGCAAGAACCTCTAGCATGGCAAAAGCAGCAGTTTAGCAGCCCCACCAAACCACATTCAGTGATCGAGAAAACATCGCAGTCAATGTCACCAGCCAAAATTGCGAGATGAAATTTCACTGCTACTATCTAAACCATTTTGAGAGATGTAAATGGCCAAGACCTTGCTCTATATACAGCCACTCTCTGTTAAAACAGTAATGGCAGGAAAAGTTATGCAAGGATAAGCTCAGAAGAACTGTCACACATAAAACTAGTATAGTGTTGACTCAGATAAGGAAACAATCCCAAGGCAGGGATGCTGAAGGGAAGCCAATACTGGGTGCACATTCAAAGTGGGATCAGAAGGTTCACCAGTACAGCCAGCATACTTCTGAGAATGGGCAAAGGAAACTCAGCCCCAAGAAAGCAGAATGGAAGGAACATAGAAGCAAATAAAACACCTGATCAAGTGTTATGAAACAGCTCATAGAGCAAGCAGCAAAACACCCACCTGAAGGAAAAAAAAATAAATTAATCTGCATCAGACACAGGACACCAGGAGAATGCTTTCTGCTGACAGACAGCAACAGATTTCCAGCACAAACCAGTGTTCAGACAAAAATGTAGGAGGACTGAAGATTACACAGAGAAGTAAAGGTGTACTAACATTAAAACCAGCTCATGTACCAAAGAATTCATAGGCAGGTCACCCACCCAACCCCCTGATATTCACAGATGAGCAGATTGCACCATCAGTACCAGGTAAACCAGTAAAGGAAGTATATGAATTAAAAACCTCTAAATGAGTAGAGCACATGGATTAGGGACAAGACGGGACAATGTCTGTACAGAAAAATCACAGCTTGCTCACTAGACTTACTGCCCATCACCCCACGATTAAAGGCAACTTTGCTAAGAGGCTACCTGATGAAAAAGCCTTCCTGACATTTCCTCACAGGTAGTTACTGAGAGAGAAGGGGTGAAAGGAAGCTCTACCAAGCCAACAGCAGAACTTCCGGAGGCTCTCTGCTCTTATCAGAGGCCAAGGAAGAGAATAAAAAGGGCAAGGACATACTTAGAAAACCAAGCACCACTGAAACAAAAAAGTGACAGCATGAAGAGGGAGTGAAAGCCGAGCAAATGGGAAAAGCAGAGCAGAACAGGCAGAGATCTGTCTGTGCCAGTAAGGAAGGGATGCTGCCTACCCGCAGCCTGAGCACAGGCTTTCGTGAAGACGATGACGTGGGAAAGAAACATACAGAATTCCTGAAAATGGGAAGCTGATGAAAACAGGATAAGCACAACGACACCGCCAGAGATAAGGCAACCGACTGGGGAAGCTGATGGTGAAGCCTGGATTGCTCCTACATATGATAAGGGATGATAAAAGGAAATTCTACAGATCTCTGTGCTCCCGCTTGTTTGACCACACAAAAACTAGCGTGCTTGCCAGGAAGCTGAGACACCACTTTTTTCAGTACATGATTAACTTTGGAATTCATGGTCATGTGTAGCACAAAGACATCAACAGAAACCAGAGATATGCAAGGAGAAAGAGAACAAGAGCTTCTGTTTCTGGGGCCAGACAACATTTTAGCCTTTTCCAGGAAACCCTCAGCATCAGCTCAGCTACTACTCTGATCAGGTCACGTCAAGTCCTATACACACGAGCAGAAAGCATCACAGACCCACACAACTCAACACAGAGCCAACTATTTTGAGAGCAGCACATTCCAAACCTGATTCCCCTCTTTGAAGCTAAGTCCAAAGTCAATGAGCTTAAAGCACTCCTCCTCTGCGCTCCACAGGATGTTGCGTGGCTTGAGGTCTGCGTGCACATAGCCTTTGTGGTGCAGGAAAGCCAGGGCTTCGAGAACATCTCGGGCGCAGTGCTGGATCATCCACATGGAGCAGCCCTGGTTGCTGGAGTGCAGCAGCAGCTCGGACACGCTGATGTCCAGCAGCTCCAGAAGCAGACAGCGAGAGGGGCCATTCGCAGAGTAGTGGTTGGTGAACACGCCGTACAGCGTCACCACGGTGAGATACATTGACAGATACAGGCATTGGTAATGAGCAATTACACGGTCATCATGCTCCACTGCTCTCCACTACTGTTCATAAGACCACAAAAGCTGCGGGAGGGAGCTCCTCATTTTACAAAGTGTGATGTTCAGAGAGCTGGTAAACCAAACTTCAGGAGGAAGCAGAAAGGCAAAAACAGTCAGGCTTTGGAGCACAGGATGGTCCCACAACGCCTCACCAGGCTTGCTAAGGCGATAGGGCTGGGTGCCCCTGCTCAAAAGAACGATCTCCAGGACATTGATAAGCAGGTCCTGGAGGGTAAAATGGAGGTACTACTGCTCTCTTTGGGACTTCTGCTAATGTCTCCCCATGACCAACCCAGCACAGAGAGAATCCAAGCTCTGTCTGGGTGCCCAGATCTATTACAGCATTAAAAACCATTCTACAGACGAAAGAAAATGAACATCAGAAGAACCTGGGGGCTTCAGTCTGCCACCTCCGACATGCAGACTTGCTCCCTTCCCAAGCCCATTCCCAGGCACGCAGGCAGCCCAGGGGCTCCTGCCAGAGCCAGGCAGGCCATTGGGCAGACACTGCCCTGCTGTTGCCCCATAGACAGTCCAGATCTTGAGGGGCAGCCTGGGCAGCCCTGCCCAACAGAGGACTTCAGGGGGCCCTGACTGCAGCCACCTACTCTGGTACCCAAAGGGCGATGCCCATCTTCTGCCTGCTCCTGCCNCGGCCGCCTCAGCACCCCCGAGGGTCCCATCTCCTGTCAGGACCTGTCAGGGTCCCCGGCTGCCGGGACCGGGGTGCCCTTTGCAGGTGTCAGACCTCCGGCAGCGCCGCTTGTGGCCGGTTCCCGTAACTCCGTGGCTGTAACGCGTCAGGACCCGTCCTCCTGGGCCGTCACGTACGCCAGCCAGCAGAGCACGGGAGGGCAGCTTTTTCCGCCGTCCCTCAGCTGCACGGGCCGCTGCTGTGCCAGGTCCCCAG
>VWZY01000669.1:635067-645432 GCA_013399075.1 Chloroceryle aenea | reverse complement strand
TGGGTGCCACGCTGGCGCTGGCGTTCTCAAACATGCTCTGGTCCACTGGTGGGGGAAAGGAACAGAGATGGGCTGTGAGTCAGGTTGGAGGGAGGATCCTGGAAGGGACAGCACATCCCTGAGCTGCCCACCAGCTCCTGACCCAGACGCATGGGAACACAACTTGGGGGACAGGGAAGCTAC
Organism: Chloroceryle aenea; assembly: GCA_013399075.1. Lineage (NCBI taxonomy): Eukaryota > Metazoa > Chordata > Aves > Coraciiformes > Cerylidae > Chloroceryle > Chloroceryle aenea. Next base: position 645,249 of record VWZY01000669.1, on the reverse strand, counting down.
TCCTACAGCCCTGCAGAGGCTTTGGGCAGCTGGGCTATTCCAGTGCTGCATAAAGCAGTGCATGCAGTAGGGACAGCATGGGGCAAGATGGGATAGCAGTGAGTTCAGGGCTCCACACTGGCACTGTCCCCACACCGAGAGCATCTCTTACCTGAAACCAAGCAACTTGGGAAGCAGGTTGTGGAAAGAAAGAGAGAGAGAGGATTTACCAAAGGAATAGCAAGGGGACAGTGGGTCTGTCCCTTCCACGCCGCTGGGCAAGGTGTGCTGCTGACCCCCTGCCCAGACCTGCCACACTACCTGAAGAGATGGGACTCATGTAGGGCTCTTATCAACCAGGCACCCATGAAGCAGCAGGAGGTTCCCTGGGGAGACCCCCAGCCTGGGCTCTGCACTGCCCACCTCACCAAGGTTGTCTCTCCAGCCCAGGCCAGTTGTCCCCTTATGCTGGTCAAGCTCCCTGGAGATCCTGGTGGCTGAGCACAGTGCCTAGGAAAATTCCACTGTGCACCATACACACATGACATCTCACCCCTTTGTGACAGCAGCCAATGACAGCAAGGGTACCATGGTGCAAGAACCACACACCAGCTATGCAAGGGTGATAGAGAGCTTTGTCCTGCCCACTGTTGCCATCGAGGCCATGCACTGCAGCACCAGGACAAGAAGTCTGAAGGTCCCGTGCCCCTTAGGCCATGACAGCCTGCTTGGTAACCTGGGGCTCACCAGCTGTGGCCAGGAAAGGGTGCAGGCAGCTGGCACTGCCCATAGGGAAGGCTCCCCCTTGCATGTCCTGGGCATGGCCACGGCACAACTCAGCCCCTTGCAGCACAGCGAGGGGCTGTGGACAGATGCGCTTGGAGGAGTTTGGCTGGAAATGTCCTGTGTGGGTGGGGAAAGGGGAGCAGGTGGCAGGGGTTACTTTCTAAGGATCAGATGGGGTTCTGCACTCGCAACCCACCTCTGAGCTACACTGGTTTCTGCCCCCTTTCTTCCCTGCAGAAGTGTGCAAAGCTGTGGGTGATGCCTTTGGGAGTGACAGCTCGGCCCCACCATCACTGGCCCTACCATCCCTGCTCCCATGCCAGGACAGCTCTCCATCAGATGACTCCAGCGAGCTGCTGGGTGAGCCTTGTACTGTGCCAGTACCTCAGTGCCCACTAGCATCCTGTGCTGATCTCTACTCTGCATCCCATGGGGGAGAAGTGATACCCTCCCTGGCAGGAGGTTGTACTGGGACAGAGCCAGCCACCTCTGTATCCTACAGAGACAGAGAAGAAGGGTCCCAAGCATGGGAGGCATGGGCTCTTCGAGAAACACCCACCTCACTGCAGGGCTTTTCCTCTGCAGCCTGTGGCCCTACAGTCTCGCTGGGCAGCGATCTCCCTGCCCACACCTACACCATCTACCGGCCCTGGCTCTCGCCCTACAGTTGCCATGTATGCACCAAAGGAGCCACCAAGCAGCACCTGAGCAGCCTCTCGTCCCAATGGGCCACGAGTACCCAGAAGTCTGATGACCTCTCAGAGATTGTCTGCTCCTCTGGCTCCTCAGATGAACCCCAGAACCCTGAGAGGGACAGGCTGGCCAGCAGCAGAACCAGCATCACAGTCCAGGACATCCTCACTGCTTCTCAGGGGCAGCTGATGCCCCAGGGTGGCTACCAGTGCATGTCATGCTGCCGCATCTTCCCCATGCTGTGGTCAATCAAGACCCACATCCAGAACAGCTCCCAGGAGGGCTACAGCTGCAAGGTGTTCTACCGCAGCCTCAAGGTCCTGCAGGAGAAGGAGCAGAGGGTGCAGGAGACTGTGGCCCCTGGGGCACCCGTGTAGGCCCACCAGCCAGGCCGCCACCACGGGAGGGCACTGCTCCATCGCTCCTGCCAGTAGCAAAATAAATCAGTTTAGGAGCAGCCAGCCCTGTCTGCCTGCTGCTCTTGCCTACATAACACTTATGCCATCCTTTAAGAGAGGCTCTTCCTAACTTTTCCTTCTCCAGCAGGCAAAAATCTCCCCAACCCCTGCAAGCGCTGCTTTTAGAATCTCTGCATGCCTGTGGGGAACCCTGCAGATGCTGGGAACCCCCCAGCTCCCTTGAGGTAGTGGGTCAGCCCTGAGATGTGCCTGAAATGTGCAGTGGTGAAGGGGAAGACTGAAACCTCTCCACTCCCAGCAACATTTGGGGCACCTTGCTCTTGCGGGCAGCCTGTAGCTTGCACCACAAGCAAGGGTCCCACGGGGGAGGATGCTTAGGGTGGAGGGCATCTGTACATGGCCAAGGGATGCCACCACTTGTGCTGCCTCCCAGTGCAGAGGGGGAGAGAAGTATAGAAAGAGAGAAAATCAGTGAGAAGGAAGAGACAACAGAAAGCTTTGAGAAATAGAAAGATTTATTTAGCAAAAGCCAGTCAACTAATGACAACACCCAAAGGTTAAGTGCACTTACATTGACAGATTGGCTTCCCGGATAGACTGAGTCAACAGTTAGTAACACGATAGTTGTAGGAAAAGAAAGGACCAAAAATATAGCTATAAATCCCTGGTCAAGGTCCATAACAAATATGAGAGGCTAGAGAGGCATCCTGGAGGCAGTGCCGAGTTAGAAGGAGGATCATTTACACATGTACACCTGTGGTGCAGTAAGATGCTACCAGGGTCCCACCCAATTCCAACAGTACACTCTCAGCCCACAGAGCACCCACCACCCTCCCCTCCAGGCAGAGTCCTGGGCAGGAGCCCAAGCCTGCAGCTGGTCCCAACAGCTCCTTGAGGGGCAGCACCTAGGCTGCACATGTACAGAGGGGACAGGCAGGAGCAATGGCTGAGGAGATGTCTCAGCCCTTCCTGCTTTCTAAGGCAGCCCAGCCTGAAAGAGACCTCCTGCCTGCTGCTTCTCCTGATGGGCTCTCTCTTCATCCGCCCACGTGTATGGCCGAGCTCTTGCCATCCTCTCTCCTGCACAACCCATTTGCCCACATGGAAGTCCATCTCCAAGCTCACCCACACCCTTCCCATGCCATGGCCTGTGTGTGTTCTGCTGTCCCCGCCTCCCTCTCCTGTCAGGGACCATCTCCCACCCCATGCCTTTAACTCCAGCTGCTGCAAGGCGGCAGTGGGATGTTGGGATCCCCAGCAGAAGGGCTGGCACAGTGGCATGGGACAGGGTATATGGAGGTACTGATGGCCAGAAGACAGGAGCACCTGGCACACCCTGCCACCAGCACCCACTTCTGCTCTGTCCCATCTGTGGTGAGTGTGGTGGTGTCCCCTGGACACCAGACCACTGATGGCGACACTGAAACATGTCCTTTATTCCCACTAGGACTTTCTAGCTCCTCAGAGCATCCAGCCTCCTCCTGTAGTGGAGGGAACATGGCACAGCCCATACTGACCCCGGAGGGAGGTCTCACCCACATCTCACTCCTCAGCAACCCTCAGTCCCAAGGGAACCAGGGCAGAAAGAAGAGATGGACCTACCTCATCAGCTAGGCTAAGCCCTGGAGGAGAGCAAGAGCTTGTCTATGAGAGATGCTCAGCTAGGGGTTAGTTGCAGGCAGATCTAGCAGAGACAGAGCTAGGGAAGGTGAGAGCAGAGGGAAGCAACAAAGCAAAGCAGAAGCAGAATAGGAGGGTGGATGAGAAGGAAGATAACTGTGCCAATTCCCACCTCGTTGGGTGCTTCCACAAGAAGCAGGGAGGACATCAGGACTCTGGTTCATACCCTTTCAGTCATAGCCTCTCAGAGGCTGAAGCAACAGGCAGCTGATAAATGTGCTTGCTGAAAAGAAAGAAGTTGTGGATCCCTTGGAGGGCCCCACAGGTGGCTCTCAGCCATGGACATCTTGGAGTCTGGTGAGGGATCCCAAGATCCTGGATTTATTTCTTTTGAGAGTGCAAACCAGAGACGTGAAGGAGCCCTCCTGCAGACACGAGCAGTTCACTCTGTTTTGAGGGACAGTGAGCGTGCCCATCCCTGCACATGGCCGATGCCAACACTGCATCCCCCAGCCCCAGCCTGGGGGCAAACGACTGCTTAGAAATGAGAGGGTTTGTTTATAAAGCAAAGCAGGGAGTGTGTGGTGATGGAGGGAGCTGCAGGGATATGCTTGAAAACATGACTTGAAAGCACCATAAAGGCTTTGAAGCCTGGCGGCCATGCCCAGGAGCCTAAGGATTGAACAATGAAGGGAATGACACTACACAGCCCTGTGTGCTACGTGCCCAGGCTCCCTGCTCTGTGCCAAGCTGTGCCTTTCTCTCTTTCTCTCTGCTCCAGAGCCTTGGAGAGGAGCAGGCAGTGCACAAACCCCCTCCACCTGCCTCAGGCAGGGAGAAAGCTCATCTGGATGTGCCACAAACACCATCACGCTGCCAGGAGCTGCCTGCACCCAGACACCCTGCACAACCTCACCTCACCCTTTAGCTTGTCTCCACTGTCTCTTGCTCCTCACATCTCACTCAGTGCACTCTTGGCATGGGTGCACATCACCGACCCTAACCCACTCGCACAGCCCTGGCTTGGTCTCCCACCCCCTCCATCATTCAGAGAGCCAGACCCACCCTGGCTCTGTCCCTGCTCACCGCCCTGGCTCTGCCTCCTCGGTCCCTCTTGTCCCCGCTCACTGCCCTGTGCCCGCTCTTTCACTTCCCCAGCAAAACCTTTCATCTACTGTACTGCTTCCCCACCATCACCAGTGGCTAATCCATCAGGGAGTCCCTTTCTTCTATCAGACCTCAAAAGGCAGCCTCTGCAGGGGGACAGGGACCAGGGGTAGCACAAGCTGTCAGCTCACTGCCTAACATGAAGCAAGGATGCTCCAGCTTAGTACACCAGCCTATGCATGTTGGAACAGAGCATGCCCGGCACACCTTGGCACAGCTCTGTCCTCACTCTCATCTCCCAGCCATGTGCTGGGAGCTTCGTGCTCCCTCCTCTGTCCCCTCTCCCTCTGGGCTATCCCATTCCTGCCAGCGCCAGGGGGCTATGGCCAGGGTCCACCCCAGCTCCGGCAGATACCAGCTGCTCTGCACCACCTCCTGCCAACGCCTACACTGCGATCTCGTCCTCCAGGCTGTCACCCAGGTCCTGCCTGGGCTGGACATGGAGCAGGCGCGGTGGTTCCTCCTGGGACCAGGAGTCGCGCTCCTCGCTCTCGTCCGTGTTGGACTCGTACTCGGAGGCAATGCCTGACTCGCGGAATTTGATGAGCTCCAGGCTGCCCAGCGCTGGCTCTGGGTCAGGTGGCCCCGAGCCTGGCAGAAATCGGTAGCACTCCAGCTTCACCAGACAGTCGTCCCTACCTATGGGGCTGCCCAGAGTGCTGGGGAAGCCTGAGCTGGGACCCAGTGGTGGCGGGTGGGTGTCCTCAGGCTGCGGGGTGGTCGGGTCGCAGAGGACTGGGAGGACGTTGGAGCGGAAGGTGATCTCCAGCAGACTGTCCTGGGAGCCTGCTGCAAGAAAAGGGCATGGCTGAGAGGCAGGCAGTGCCACCCCAGTTTGCCTGGGTGTCCCCCAGACACCATGCCTGGCTGCAGACTGGTCAGAGGACAGTCTGGGGCCATTTGGGTGCCAACCTCCACATTGCCACCCTTTAGAGGGGCTCATTTGGTGTCATGGTTGCCAGGAACTGCTGTTGGCTAACACCCAGTTTTTCAGGATGAAATTATATCTGTCTCCCACCCCAGCTCTTACAGGGACCTGATGGGCACATCTGCTGAAGAGGCAGGTCAAGGAAAGCTTCTTGGGCCAGTAAGGAGCTGGCCTAGAGCATGCAGCCACTGGGGAAAGTGGATATACAGCTGATGGATGTATGTGACTACCTGTCCTTACAGTCCTCCCCATGCACTTGCCTACATTGCATGCAAGCACCCTGCTGCACATGCACAAGCCATGCCAGAAGGGCACCAATAGCCCCCTTCACAAACCCACTGGAAAAAAAATCCAAAGAGAAATACCCACATGCACGTCCTTCATAGAGCCAGCTAGCTGCAAGGAGAGAGGAAGGGTCAGGAGCACTTACTGGTGGTGTTCCCTGCCAGCTTCAGCTCCAGCTCCTGCACCTGTTTGACCAGGAGCGAGATGTGCTGCAGCAAGTCCTTGTTCTGGAGCAAGAGCTGGTGCACACGAGCCTGGGCCTCCAGCCGTGCTGCTGCTTCTGCAGCCAGCTGGTCCTTCAGCAAGTGGACCTGTGTGACAGGAGAGAGTGGGTGAGTGTGGGGGAGATGCTGCTCGAAGGCCGAGAGCTTCAACTCTATCCACCCCTGCTCACCTACCAGGGCTCAAGAGCATCCCACCAAATGATGTGATGAAGCAGCCAAACCCTGCAGGTACCCACAGACACGGTGAGGAGAGCAGAGCCAGTATGTAGTGTCACACCAGAGCACGCTCAATGAAAAAAAAAGTGTGCGGTCCCCGGCCTCTCTGATGGAAAAGCTGTATGCAAAGGGAGGTGGCACTGACGGAACTGTCAGTCACACATGTGCTGCAAATGCACGAGGAAAGGGCAGCCCAGGAGGAAGCCAGATGGATGCGGAAGAGAAGACAATCTTGACTGACTAGATGGTGTCGTGGGCGCACGCGGATGCAGCCCTGCGCTGTGAGCCGGCCCTGGCCGAGCTGTCTTTCTGGGCAGGTTTCCCAGAGACAGGGTCCTGACAGCAGTGTCTGTCACTAGCAGGCTCTGGAGCATCAGAGCTGCCCTGGAGCTGCATGCAGCTCTGGCTGCCACGGGCATGACACACCTGGAGCCAGAGTGCTGCTGAGACACGGTGGCTCTGGGGACATAAGCTGGCTGCTTGTTCTAGCCACGGGAAGCAATGCCTGGATGTTAGCCCATGGGAGTCCACGGGCAAGAAACCCATTCATTTCAGCATAACTATCCATACGCAAGTATCTGTATCACCAGCACTGCGTCCCAAGGAGGATGTGATGCTGATGCTGCTGGGCAAGACCAGCCAGGAGCCCGTCACAGCTCTGATGGGAACTCAAGCAAGGAGAGCCCCAGGGGGTTAATTCTGGAAAAGGGCACAGAAGTGCAGAGCCATCCAAGGGCCACACTGGCTCAGCACCCTCTCCCTGACACCCACCTACAGCTCCTACAAGTGCTTCTCTCTTCAGCAAGGACTGAACCAGACAAGCTCGGGGGGAACCAGGAAAGTATGGACTTAAAGGAACAAAATTCCCACCAAACAAAAAAGGCAGCATTACCCTGACCTAGAAAATGACCCTGAGGGATAGGAGGGAGCTCTCTCTAGCCTGTCAAACCCATGTGTTGTTACTGCAGCTGCAGGGCCCCAAAAGCAGCACAGCTGGGGGCCACCTGCCCTCCTGGATGGGTACCATAAGGCAGTGCTGGGTTTGCTCTCAGGCAGGTGCTGCCCACTCGCTTTGTCCTGAGCTGCCCAAAGGCAACCAGCAAGGTGGCAGGGCTGTGCCCTTGGCAGAGCTGAGCCGAAACACAGAGAACTCAGGGGGTGACGGGAGACCAGACAAGGGGCTGGGACGACTTGTAACTGTCCATGAAGCCAGACCAAGGGCAATATCTTATACTCTGAGTAGGCAGCACAGAGCCCTTTGGGTTTGCCTGCAGGCTGCCTTCCAGGTGAGACACCCACACCACTGCTGCAGGAGCCATAGACACCTCCTCCTCCAGCCAGTGGTGGGACAGTGGGGCACAACATTGTGGTGGGATCAGGACCCTCTGCCAAATGCTGGTGGGTGAAGCAGAGATCCTGAGCCAAGATGGCAGAGGCAGACTCGCATTTAAATGCTGAGTGTCACAGCTCAGTGCTGGCAGAGTCAGCCTGGAAATCATCCTCACAGCAGCAATGTCCATCACAGGTGCCTGCAGGAGGGCCCAGGGGATGTTCAGCTGATGCCGGAAAAAGATGCAAACAGAGCTCAAACATCATGTCTTGTAGAGGGGCAGTGGCTTATGCCACCAGGCACCCTGGGAACAAGACCCAGAAAGGACTCCTGGCCTTAATTCAAGAGAAGGAACTTTCACAGGTATCTGGAAAAACCTTGCAAAAGCAAGTCTCTGGTCAATGAGGGAAATAAATGGCATTTCACCCTCAGCCAAGTAATTAGAGTCTAAAATAATTACAGGATGGTCTCTCTAGATATAGACCATGCACAGATCCTTGTCAACACAGTGGATCTCCTGGCCTTCTCAGGAAAGAATTAAGTCTGTGCCCACCACCGCATGTTCAGAGACAAACTGACTTGGTACATTTTGAGAGAAGATAACAAGTGCCATTGACAGAGGTCTTGATGTAACACATCCAGTCATCTGAAAGGCATTTGGCATGTTAGGGCTCAACTTTTTCATTAATAAATGACAGTGATAAAAAAATGCCTCAGCATGCACTGAAAGCATAACTATCAGCTAAGTGACAAGAACCACCCTGGGCTGGGTAGAAGTCCAGAGCAGGGTATCAGCCCTTGGAGAGAGGTGAGTGAGGCCACTGGCTGCCATCCCAGGAGCCAGCCAAAAAATGGAGCTACACTATTTCAGATTTTTTGTTACCTGGAAGTAGGAAGAAAAAGAAATCACCACTACAAGGCTCTGCAGGTACACAAAGACTGAGACCTACCCAAGATGAGCAGTCCCTACCACAGAGGGACATGGTTTTGCCTGGGAAGCTTTGCCTGTAGCAACACTATATTGCGCTGACATAAAGGATCCCCTGCAGAGCCAGATCCCTCTTCCAGAGGGGAAAGCAATTTCCCAAGCTTGTGACCCCAGAAGGCATGTGAGCTCTCAGGGCAGCAGCTTGGCCAGAAGGACCTATTTCCTGATTTTCTGATGTGAGAAGAGGCAAGCTGCAGGAAAGCACAGAAAGGCTGCTGGAGCTGATCGCTTAGGCCAGGAAGAAAGTCAAGAAATTGCTAAGAGCTCTGCGAGAGGTCAGGGAACAAGCAAAGCTAAGGTAATGAGTTGGATAAAGCAGCCAGAGTTGCTTAAATGAGAAATATCTGCATGGAGAACGAGTTGCCAGCTGCACAGCCCAGGCAGCAGTTGGCCAGGGCTATTGCTGAGGCCAGGTAAGCAGACAGAGGCCAAAGGACCAAGAAACCTGGTGGCATGCAGACTTAGCCACCTCTTCTTTAGTGACAGTGCTGGGGAAAATTGCCACTCCTCTCCTCTTGCTGCACAGCCCAAGAGATGGTCTCTCCCCATGCCCTGTGCCTCTTCTCCCACAACCACCAGCTGAGCATCTCTGCCTGGAAGCAGCCTGCCCTCCCCATGGAGCTGCCTGCCCTCAACACTGCCTGCAGGCAGGGGATACTCGGCAGCACCGAGGGGCTCGATAGTGTGTCCCAGTCCTGTTGCTGCCTTAGGGAAAGAGCAGAAGGGACAACCTGTGCCACAGCCACTTGCGTCTGCTGCTGCTGCTGCTGCAGGAGCTGCTGGAGAAGCTGCATTTGGTGGTGGGCAGAGAGGGGTGTTCCCAGGTCAGGCAGCTGGGCTGATGAGGGCAGCAGCATCTTGGGTGACGCTGTCAGGATATCTTCAGGGTGCAGGCAGCCCTGCAAAACACCAACATTGAAAGAGTCTTCCCATGCCCCTCATTACAGAGAATCACCAGTACAAACGAGCTGCAGCAAAGAGCAACCCCAAAATACCCAGGAAACAAGCTGCTGGAGCTGCTGCATTCAAACCAAATGTACACTTTGGAGATAGTATTTTTTTCAGTTTTTATAACATCCCAAATAATTTTGTAGAAAATTTCAAAAAAATTTAATGTTTCCCATGGAAATTTGCACTGTATACAAAAAAGTACATTCTGGGGTTCTTTTGTCTTTTTTTTTTGCATGTGTGTTTTTTGTGGGTTTTTTTTTTTTTTTTTCTTTTCTGTTTGTTTGTTTTGTGGTGGAAAATAATCCCTATCAGCTCTGCCCCAGACACTTTCCATGTGGCTGCACATAGCCGGGCCTCCACACGGTGCCTTCTGGGAGTGCCCTGGGCCCCGAGCCAAAGGGCAGCCCTGCAGCGGCAGATGGCTTTGATCTGGGAGCCGGGGAATGCTGCACAATCCCCCCTGATCCCAGGGCCCCTGGGATGTGCATTAGAACCGTGCCCCGAGAGCAGAGGGCAGGCACCCACATACCTTGGCGTCCACGTAGGCGATCGCCTCCTTGCCCACGGCATCGAGGTCGGTCACGCCACGGCTGAAG
>VWZY01000669.1:610671-634910 GCA_013399075.1 Chloroceryle aenea | reverse complement strand
GCTACAATGCACCCCTGGTACGGCAAACCATGCCCACTGGTTCCCACTGTTCGTGTGCCACCCACCCTCCAGGGGGAAGCAGGTACAGAGTGATACGGCAGTTGTCCGAGATGGGGCTTGTGGCCAAAAACACAGCCAGCCCCAGCATGCCAAACCTGGGGAACAGCAGCCAAACTCCCTGATGTGAGAGAAATGGGCCATCGAGAGCAGAAGACACAGAGAGTGCTAAAGAAAGGTAAACAAGAGATTACCGGGGAAAAAAAAATGGATGCTCAGAAGTCCCCAAGGAACTGTCTGTCATGGCCAGGACACTGTGAGGAGGAAAAGCAAACAACTACTGGTTCGGGACAGTCCAGTGATTAGGTCATCATGGCAGCACTCATTGCAGAGGCAGGCAGGAAACCACAGCACAGTCTAGGCTGATCCTTATGGGATGAGGGGGATCCATACACACAGAGAATTGCAGTTGGTGATGGACCATGACCTGGGTCCATGGCAGAGAGCCAGACCAGCCCTGTGAGTGCCTTGGGACACAGGGAACGTCTATGCTTATGGCCTCTTCTGTGGAAGCGGTGAGGCAATGTTTGCAACGTGTGCAGCCAAGCACAGAGAGTATTTAGGTGCCCAGCAGTGTCTCAGGAGCTGCTAATGCGCTCCCAGCAAGGGGGATGTCTGCGAGGATGATGGCTAACACCTAGTGAAGGCTCCTTGCTGAGCACGATCCCAGCTTGAGCCTGAGGCACCACAGGCCAGATTGCTGTGCAAATCCGTTCCCTGCAGGTGTGAGCCAGAAAGGAGCATTATGGGAAGATTGTGACCTGTCAACCATGTCTGCCAAGCTCCAGGACCCCCACACCACCCCAACCTCTGCCCTCACAGAGTACCTGGGACATCCAGGTCATCCCCGTTCCTCTCACTGTCTCCATCCTCCTGCCCATCTGCATTTTGCTGGGTGTGCTGCAGGCTCAGCTTGTGACAGACTTCAAATGCCTGACCCACCGTCCGGACAATGCGCATGGCTTGGCTCTGTAGTGGGTGAGGAGAGGAGGAATGTAACCTCAGCTAGGCTGCCCCGACCAGTGCCCTCCCCAGCCTGGTACAGCTCTCGAGGGTCTCTGTGTGCTGCTGCAGGGACTGAGGCACCAAGACTCAGATCACCAGGGTGCACCGGGCTGACAGCTCCAGTGCAGTGCCATGGGGTCCTGCCCTAGCTGCCCCACCGAGCCCCCGTGATGGAGGGATGTGCATCCCAGTGTCTTTACCTTCTTCTTGGATTTGAAGACATTGCACCTGAAGACATTGCTAGATCCATCCCTGGCAATGTAGCTGAAGATCTTTAGGTCCTGGGAGTCATGAGACACATAGAATATCCTGCAAGGACAGAAAGGAGGAGACGATATTGTTTACAACACACATACTACCCACAGTGACCAGGAGACAGGAAACACCACAGCCAGTGCTTTCCAAGGCACATCCTGGGGTGCTGGCAGATGCCCAGCCTCTGCAGCACATCCCTGCTAAATCCTATCAGAAACTTTTTGGCAGTGGTTTTGCCTCAGCTTAGAAAATAAGCCTGCTGACTCAGCAGCGGCATTTTGTGAAGGCAGCACAGGACTTTGCTCAGCCCCCAGGGACTGAGTTGGCAGCCCAGGATCCTCCACAGAGCCTCTCTGATGAGAACAAACCTCACTCCTCTGTCTTGCCTTGAGGAGTTCTCGAGGAACGACTGGGGCTGTTCCTCACTTCCATCAGCTTCTCTGGGACACAGATGCCCCATGCCATTTGCTCTTGTCAGTGAGATGGAGGAAGAGAGCTGGGGACATTTGGAGAGCACAGCAAGCCAGCAGAGCTGCCTTACACAGAGATGGTGACAGCTCTCCATAGTCAGTCCCCAGCATGGTGTTGGTGTGATGTAGGGTAAGCGGCATGGCAGAGCCACCCAAGTCTCCATCCCCTCACTGAGCAGGCTTACCTGTAGATAGGATCATGCATGACGAGCATTTTGTTCTCGTCCCAGGCCCATTCTTTTTTCTGCAATGAAAGAAGCTGAAAATAAGCACGTCAGATGCTGTCCTTGAGATCAAGGACAGGGAAGAGAAGGTCCAGGAACAGACCCAGGAAACTCTTGCCACAAGTCTGCTGCTGCTCCCCTGCAACCCTTCACTGAGGGCCAGGTCCTGGAGATCAGCGATGTCTCATTTCCTCCCGTGGGGCACTCCAAGCCCCTTCTACACCCACATCAGGACTGGCTCAGCCACCCTGCAGAAACGTGTCTCATCTGAAGATGATCCCAGACCATCCATCCCTCTCCTGGTCCACCAGAGTTTCCCAGAAATTCAAGGATGATATAGGACCCTACACTGTGAGGGAAGGGCTCCCACCGCCCGAGGGACCAGGGCTGCCTACCTTCTTCTTCTTCTTCAGAATGACCTTCACACCATCCACCGACACAATGAGACTCACTTTCTTCTTCTTTATATTCTTGGCTTTAAACTCATACTGTGGGGGATGAAAGAAAACATCTGAATTAGCATTCCTGCCTCAGGAAAGCCCCAGGGAAGGCTGAAGGGGCTCTGATGGGAAAGGGTGAGAGAGGGGCAGGGAAATGTCTCCCCAACCCCATATGCCTCTCTGAGCACATGTCCTCATCAGCCTGCACATCCACACTAGGACAGGGGCCCATTTTTGCCCCCCAGTGTCCTCATGCTCAGCATCTGGAGAAGCACATCCTGAAGCAATCTGGCCCCTGGATGTGGCTGTCTCTGCAGCCCAGCCAGGTTTACCCCGCTGGCTTGTGGCCATTGCTGAGCTCGGGTAAGGGGAAATGGCATTTCAAGCGGGTTTTTTTTGGGCTGAGTATAAAACTGAAGATGATTGATGAGGACTCTGTGAACCTCTCCAGAGGAGATGGGATAATGCAATTACCCACTTCAATTAGAAGTCACTGGTCAGGAAAGAAACCCAACAGAAACTTGCAAAGATCAGTGGCTAAACACAAAGCTCTGGTCTGGCCCGGGGAGTGAATGAGATTCTCTCAAAATCCCGACTTTTGCATTTAGAGTATGCATACAGGGTGGGGACCCGTGAAGGAATAGGCTAGTTGAGCCATTTGGGCTTAGCAACCCCTTGCTGTGGGACTTCTGGGGAGTCCCATAACCTGCCTACCATGAGTACACCCCCATCGGGTACCCGTTGTGCTGGCCTCACACACAGGGTGCTGTGTACAGCTATAGGTACAGATCCTCCGTTACTGCTCAGTGGCAGAAAAGCCTCACATCCTGCACCTCACATTCCCGAGGAAGAAGAATTTAATTTATCCCCTCGTTATTTCACCAGTCCCTCTGCAGAGGGAGCACGGGGCAGGCGCCTTGATTCACAGCCCTGCCTCCGGTCCCCGACAAGCCTCCGTGTGACATTTCCAGCACTGCATGATGTATTAACTTTGGCAGCCAGAGCCAGCAGGCAGGAAAAGCTACTGGCCCTGACCTGTGATCAAACGATAAAAGACCTGAAAATACAATTCCTCAAAGCCATTTTAATGTCGCCAATAGGTATGGGTATACAGATGACTCAGAACAGTGGTGGAGGGGGAACACAGCTCTGCCCTACTAGCTACAGCTAGTCACACGATCCCCAACATGTGCTGCTTGCAGGGCTTATTCCTCATGGAAAAGGGTCTCACCAGAGTTCCTCACCAAAGAGGTGAGATGGATTTCCAAGTCCTACCTCTCAAATTTACCTTCCTCCTCATTAAAAGCAAAGCTGAAACTGTATCTGAAAGCCCCCTCTCTTTGTCTTGCTAAGACACCCTTCAGCACCAAGATCACAGGAGTGTGTCTAGTACCTAACACTAAAGAAATGCTTTAATTCAGCCCTGCAAAAGTGAGCTCCAGCCTGGCTACTTTGGAGTAATTAACCCAGCACATTCTCAAGCTCTGCATGTGATTTTTTGAGGAGCCGTGGGCTGAGCTGGTTGCTTGCAGCAGCACCCAGAGCGACAGTAGAGCACCTTGGGGAGCTGCAGCCTGATTTATTGGTCTTAATGATCATCCATTATAAATATCACAGTGCATTTCTGAGATGATGGAGCCTAAGGGTTTCTGCTCTGGACCATCCCAAGTGCTTAACATGGGCTTGGAAGAGACAGCAATCCTGAAAAATATCTCAGAGTCAGAAAGACTATTTTTAGCCTGTTTTTTGGTTGAGTTAAAGCCCCAAGACAGCAATGCAGACAGACCAGGACATTTCAGCAAAGATGCTGCCCAGACCTGTACATTTCATGGACAGAATCAATGCAGAGCTCCTCAGAGGATCTTGGCAATCCCCGGCTGCAGGCAAGGGATTCTGCTTGGGCTCAACCTGAGCCTGGCGGAGAGGAGTGCCGCAGGGAAAGCTGTTTTGCATCTGCCATGCTGAAGCCAAAGTCCCCTTGTGCTGATGGCTCATGGCAAAACTCCAGCAAGAACTGACGGGAGCAAAGAAGTCAAATTCTCAAAAGGGCTGACCAGACGGATTTGTTAAGCCCTTGCATAAATCCAGGTCTTTATCCTGATATAGAGGAGAGAGCCAAGCTGCTTTGCAAGTCCGAGCCATGTGCTTGGAGAGCTATTGCACACCCTGCCCCAAGCACAGCTCAGTAGCGCAATCCCTCTGATGACTGCAGACCCTGTCTGGGATACATTTCCCATGCAACAAAGTTCAGCTCCACCCAATAAAATGCTAATGAACGCACACCCATTGGAGGTCCAAAGAAACACTAACCATAATAATAACAAAGTAGTGAGAAGAGGCTTCAGTGAAATGGCAATTCACCTGAGTCACACCTCACACCCCTGAGCTGCACGGGGTGGGCACACAAAGTCCCACAGGCCAGGAGATGCACTGCTGATTTTGGGGGGCTTTTCAATTGGAATTTGGGTAAATAGGTGCAAGAAGGGATGAAAAGCACATGGAGAAGAGAGGTACAAACCAAAAGGGAGTACGTACCGCTCTGCAGAGCCCAACAGGCCATCAACACCATTCGCGTGCTGCTGCCCCCCTGCTTACAGCTGCAGTGTGCAAGGTGCTCTGCTTTGTCCACAAGGCTAATTCAGCAAACCAGAGGGATTCCACCCTAAGCAGTAGCTCTGGCTAGGGTCAAATGGAGCATCAGGTTTGAGCAGTTCCTTTAAGTGAGACTTGAGTGACAGACTATAAGAGATAAACCCAAAACTGTGCAGACCAGAACCTGTGCTCAGACCTGCTGGCTCACAGTGCAGCAGTTCACATTAGCAGCAACAGCAGCTGCCATGAACAGCCTCACTCAGTGCCCTGCTGTGCCAGGATGCTGCTCATCAGTTACAGCAGGAGAAGGGCACACATCACCACAAGTTCTTGCACACCCCAGCAAGCCCCTACAGCCCCCAGGAAGGTAGCAGCTGGTGGTTATAGTTAGCCCGAGGCATCAGGTCAGGCACTAGCCCAGGAACAGCACTAGGGGCTGATCTGGGTGCCCTAAATGCACCCTGGCTCTCCTCAGCCCAGGAGTGGTAGCTGGCCTGCTGACTGCTTGGACTTATCCAAAGCAATGGCAAATGCTTTCCATTAGCAGAGTACAGATGCCAATATAGGCTTTTTGTTCATGAAGACTCCTGGACATCTCAGACAGTCTGACTGATGTGCTGCACATTGACAGGACCTGCCCTTGCTAACACCTGCCCTGCAAGCCTGTTTACTTAATGGAGCAAAGAGAAACCTCTCTCTGTATGACTGATCAGGACCTTTCTAGTTTGGAGCTATTCTTGACCACAGCTCTGTCTGCCTGGGGTACAGAGATCTGCCAGGTCTGCCCAGGTCTGCTCACATCTGTCAACATGCCGCCTTTTGCTGAGAAACAGCGAGAGGAAGCTTAAGAGAGATACAAAGCATTAGGGTTTTAGCTTTCCTTGTTGCTAGGAGGAGAGCAGAAGTGATGGTGGGGTGGGGAATGCCACTGATGGGATTCTGAGATGGGAATACAGCTGGCATCCCCAAAGGCACACACACCAAAAAATAAAATAAATATCACACCATCACTTCTAACAAGCTTCTCACCGAGCCAGTAGAAAACTGCATGGGGGGCAAAGCAAAAGTGGGGTTTCCCAAAGCCAGCAGCATGGGACTTGCTCTGCTCCCAGGAGCAGATGGGCACGGGAGGACTTTTGCTATGCATTGCATCTGTGAGTGCAGGGAGCTGGGTGACAGCAATTCACCCCACAATCCATTGATACAGAATTCCGATTTTAAGAGACCACTTCAGAAGAAAAATCACAGTTCCTTCTCTTGAGGGAACTTGGGTACTGGCGACTACACTTTGGAGAGCTGAATCCCAGCCTACTGTTTAATAAAGAAATTATACAGAAATAATTAGCCAGCTTGGGATCAAGGAAGGAAAGAGGATTTGTGCAACTTCCTCATGATCCCCTTCAGTAGCATTTCACTGTATTAATTTAACTAAAAAGTGCAACGCTCAGAACAACTTTCTTGGACTTCAGTCCAGATAGTTTTACCATCTTGGGCACAATTCTGCATCTTCAAATATCTGTAACCATACTACCGGTTGGGGTTAATTATATTAATTATTGGCTATTGCAATGTGGCATACTGAGAACATAGATAGGAAATCATTTCAGGGAAATCCACAGAAAATTGAAAGAGCAACAGAGAAGTCTGTCCATTCTTAGACTTGCACAGCTCCATGGTCAGTCACCAACTGAAGCTCCAAGAATTCTAATAAAGCTTTTAAGCAAACAATGAAAACGGACATTTCAGATGTGCAAAGGTTTAAAAATAAAACTATTCAGGAAAAATAAGTAAAGGTGGCCTTGGTAATGAAAAAAAAAATATTCAATCACTTGTAAACCTCAAACAGCTAATTAGTGAATAAAGACTATCCCTTAATTTTACACTGCCCACAAAAACACATGTTCATCATCTCAATTAGGAAATAAACATCTATTTTGTCAGAGCGTGAGGGCCTTGCCATTGACCTCAGGTTAGTGGGAGTCCCTTTTCAACATCTGTCTTTTATGCAGAGTTCACTATTTAAATAACTTTAGATGGAAAATGCCAGCTGGTGTATACATCGTTGCGCAACACATTCCTACTGGCAGAGCATTAAAATTGTCTGTTCTGGAGAGCAGAGTAACATATGCTGCTTAATAGCAAGCGAATGTAACCTTGTCAGCTTAGGGTAAAATTATGTATGGATTTGAGGGTGATGGGTATGTGTGAAAAGCATGAAAAACTATGTGCCCTTAGAAACACGTTACCCATCCCTGTCGCACTGTTTCTACACAGTAGAAGTGTAAGAAAACTTGTAACCGCGCACTGCATGCCAGGTTAGGCAGATCAGACACCAAAGAGGAGAGATGGTGTCTTTCTAGATTAATCATCCCCCACTTTCACAAGCATCTGAAAACTGTTAACCTGAATAAAAATGCCCTCGTTTATTCCAGCCCATCTAAACTACCGTGGGTGCGGATTTAAGCCTGCCCATTAGCACTCTCCATCAGTAAGGGTGGAACCCAAATAAAGGGGAGATTTTTTTATGGAAGATCCCCTAAATGCATTGAGCTGTGAAAGGAAAAAAAAAAAAATAAAAAACTTAAATGTGGTTTGCAAGCATGTACTGGGGATAGAGCAGCAGTATGAGAATTCAATTAATAGGTAAAAGGCCATTTCCACAAAACTCATTGCTACTCTGCTAGCTTGAGAGGTAGGCAAAAAAATCTGCTGTAAGAAAAATCATAGAAAAGGACATATTTTTTTGTCAGGAAACTATTTCTTTGTGTTTATACAGAAAGAACATGGAGCCCTGAGCAAACCTGGATCCTACAGAGCCCCATTTGCTGAATGGGAAGGGATGTCTGGTGAGGACCCTGCAACATGAGCTGCACAAGCTCTAAACTCTGCCTGTGGTGATGTCCCTTCAGCTCTCCCACGTCTCCTGCAGCCACTTACTTCATCAGGGAAGGAATCCACAAGCGTGGGGCTGGCGGGGAGAAGGGTGGGGTACTGGGCGCCATCGCCCACCTCCCTCAGCACACCCTGGCATCTCCTCCTGGAGCTGGCCAGTGCAGCAGTTAATAAAATACCTTCAGAGTTAGACTTTAACCCAAGGTCAGCTCAGGCTAATGAAAGAGGGGAGACGTGGCAGACTAGCAAAGGCTTTCCCAGCACTTTGGGTACTGTTGATGAAGAATTAACTTATTACAAAATGACAGCTGAACTCGAGTTCAATCAGCACAGGCTTCACAGCACCAAGATTTAATGACTGTGGGGGGAGGGAACCACATAGCTCACAATTTCTGCTGCTGAAAATACAGGGAATTAAAGTAAATCTCAGAAATATACAGGAGATCAGGCATAACCCACAGGAGGGAAGCCTGAGAAACCTTGCTGGGATCCTAACAGCAGTAGTTGGGAGGAATGGCAAACAACAGCACCATACAAGGGACAAGGATTTTGCTTTACTGAACCACACAAGGAAATGGCACCAACCCCAGTGCCCTCAGATGACTCACAGCCACCCGCAGGCTGCGCGGGAAAGAGAACTGGAGTGGGACACAGCTCTTTCCTGGACAGAGGCACCAAGCAGCCTCAGGGACAGATACAGAAAGCAGGGAGCAGAAGGACCAGGAAGGCAGCACCTGGTGCCCACCAGGCCTTCATGGGGTAAACACTACCTGGAGCTCAGCTCTGGAGTCCAGTAGGAGGGCCAGGAGCAGACTACTGCCAGGAACATCTCTTCTCTCCTTTCTTTCTTTCTGGCATATTGTTAACAGGAGGAATGTGACTCTCAGCATTGGAGGGGCTGCAACAAGCTGAGGCAGGCAGCACAGTGAGCACAGGACCATAACATGCCTATGTATCCTCTGAACCAACAGTTTCTTGGGCCAAAAGACTGGGAAAAGCCCACGGGTAGGTAAGGTGCCCAGATTACCAGGCACAGAGGTGCTGTGAACTGGGACTAGCGGTGGGCACATGTGATGTGACAAATTCAGCTGTGTCTGACAAGGATGCTCAAGCTGCAATTCTACTGTGCAGGATGAGCCAGACAGCTCAGAAACATGCAGCACAAGCCCAGGCACACTTTGGCAGGCAAAGCAGTGGCACAAAGAGAAGCTTCCCAGATGAGTTTCAGCAGGGGTTGCTGACCATTCAGAAAAAGCCTGACCATTTCAACTAAATGAGAGAATACAAACAGTACCTCTAGATACATTGGCAGAAAGAGAAGAGCATTGGAGAGGAAAAGGAAATGATTTAAAGTACAGCTTTGGCACAGCATCAAACACACAAACTAGTCAGGAGGAGTCTCATAGATCCGAAGGGTGTACCTAAATATCCCAGCCAGATGGGTCTGGGAATAGTGGAGTGATATCCATAAGACATCTGGGCATGAGCTGCCACACAGCAGAGAACTGAGGCAGTAACTGTCCTGAGAGCCTATCTGTCAGAGGGGCAGGGCAGTAGAGAGCCAGGGGTCCTGTCAGCAAGGTACCCAGGCATGAAGCATCACTCCCTCCTGCAGCTTTTCCTGTGGGTTGCTTCCCCTGCTTCTCCCTTCTGCATCATCCCAGCTCTCCTGGGGCAGCAGCAGATGTCAGGGAAAAAAGTGGCTGGAAAGCAGGATAGCTCCCAGGAGAGTGGACAGCTTCATCCAAGAGGCATTTCTGAACAAGGCTTCAAAATACCTGACAGTCCACTGTTTCTGAGCAATGATTTAAGCCCACAGGGTACTCAAGCTTGCTGGAGGGGAGTACACGGGAATACCTGCTTAGCCTATGAATCTGATCAGCAATAAATGGACTAAAACCCCCTTTTAGAAGACTGCCTTAAGCCACCCTACCAAAGTGCAGAGCTGCTGCTTCTGCTTACTGAGGACTCCCCTTTGCCGTGGGCATGCAATCCCATAGCGGCTCCAGTGAGCACAGGTTATCACCCCAATTCCTGCATGCAGCTGTAGAGAGCCACAGGCATGCCCATGCACCATGCATCGGCAGGAGTCTCGCCGCTGCNNNGCCACAGGCATGCCACCGCGCCATGCATCGGCAGGATGCTCGCCCGTGAGGTGCCAGCAGCACCTCTGTGCTCCCTCCCATGGCTTTGAAGCAGAGGCGAGGACAGTAGAGAGATTTGAGGATCCCCACAATGAGGTCATTTTGCTTCTGCTCCCCTCTCCTGCTGCCAAAACCTAGGACAAAACCAGCCAGCGGCACTGGGGAGGGCTCCCATCACAGGGCATGGAAGCACACAAGTGTTTAGGGGCAGAACAAAGGTCCCACTGGCTCCATTGACAAAACACTGGCATGGCATGGGCAAACACACTGGGCACACCTCTGCCAACCCTCCAGCTCAGGTTTCAGTTGCTTCTCAGGCTTAAATTTCCCACGTCATCCTGTCTACACCCCAGTGCTGGTCATTTTACCAGTAACTAGACTTCAATCAAAGGTCATCATAATTTGGAAGGGGAAGAGGAGTGAAGTACTGGCTGCTCGTTCTGGGGCTTAATGATGCTTTTTTAACCACTTCCACAGTACCTCAGAGTTTGCATTTGGACATATGGAAAAATGTGGCTCTGAGGTGCATGTGTTCATCTGAAATAAGACACGATTTCGCTTTGTACTGACAAGGTCAGTGCCTATTTTCCCATCCAACTTCAGGTTTAATTTTGGTAACCGTCTGTGATGGTCGCTAGTACTGACGGGTATAAATGGGAATCGGTCTATAAATACCCATGTTGTGAGAACAGCGGAGCAGAGTTAAAGTTGCTGCTTTGAAACAATCCCTGGATCACAGTATATCCGTTTATCACACAAAATATGCTTCCAATAGCATTGAATATTTCACAACAAATTCCTTTTCTTTTTTGCTTGGCTTGCTATTTCCCACCAGATATCAAATGGCTGCCTCCATCCACTTCCTCCAACCTCCCCTCACTACCTCCAAGTTTCATGAGACGAGCTGTCAAACTGGGACACATGCACAAGACATCTTCAGTCTAAGCAAGTTTCACAGGAATCTCAGAGAAATCAAAACTAGTAAAAATTAAATCAATATCAATCATAGGGTTAAAGGGATAAAGTTCCTCTAGGTAACAGCTTATTTTCACCTCCCCAGACTTCCATTTACAAGATTATTTACCTCCCTTAAAAGAAACCTTTAGAGGATCCACACTTTATTGTCCCAGTCTTAAGGTCTGTGGTTTGTGTTTTGTTTGGTGGTTTTTTTTTTACCAGAGATTGAAAGGAGCCCTGAGACACATCAATGTACCTGCCCTCCTAGGGCAGCCCCGTGCTGTGCAGAGGGATGCAGCCAGTAGTACAGGAACACACTGCCCAGCAATAGCCCTCAGCTCCATCCAGCAACTCATCAAAGCCAACAACAGGTTCCTGTGGACATGTTATTGCTCACTTCATTGGGGCTTAACTAATACCAAGATAAGAGAAAGCTGAGGACCCCAGCACAGTCATACAATTTTTTTTTCCCCCACTCAGGCACACAGTGATGGCTCCAAGTCAGAGCAACTGCTCATAGGCTGGGAAAAGCTCCACTTCTCAGCCATCGCTGAGCAGTGCTCAGACCGTGCCACAGGCTAACCCCTCCAGCCTTGAAAACTTCTTTAACTTCCTTTCAGAAATCCAAGGAAACAATAACAGCACGGACTGGACCCGTGTGGGAGGCGACAAGCTGCCACCTGCCTTCACATGCTGCCATCCCCAATGACCAAGCGTGGCGTGTGCAAATTAACCAGTGTGTGGGTGTGTATGGGATACTGGTCAAACTGGTTGCAAAAGTAACCAGGCTTTGAGCTGCTTCCTTCAGTTAATGAAAACAAGGAGCGGGCTCTAAGCACTTCTGCAGCACTCCTTTTGCACTGTTTTTCATAGCCTTGGAGATACAAGACAAGAGATGAGCTGTACAGGTTTTAATATTTACCACCTGGTGCTAAAATAAACAGAAGCACATTCCTTGGAAACCCCACATCTGACTGGAATTTGTGGTATTTTTAATTAGATATGCATCGGTTTGACCTATGCAGGCGATGGCAGCGGGTACACAAGCTGTTTGGTGATGTCTCCTTGCAGATGCCCTTTGAATAAGGTAAGAAGCTACAAGAGCTTAGAGATGGTTTCTATTCATCCAGCCTTCAGTGGGTTTGAACCCATTTGCTAGAATGAACTTGTCTTAAAGTAAAGCACTGCCATCTGCAGCAGTTTAGTCGCGCCTGTTTATGGTAATCTCCGATTAAACTCTTGCCTCTCTCTGGCACTGGCAAAACCTGATGCCCCAGGGATCCCAGGAGTGTTGGGTGCTAAGAGGTGCAGGCAATGGCCAGCCAGACACCTTGCGCCACCTCAGCAGGAAAACAATGTTTCTGTGTTCAAGATTAACTTTCTTCTCCAAACGCTTTCTTTCCAAAACAGACCCTGCCTCAAAGAGGCTGAGATCACCCCAACCTGCACAGAGGGGGCTGGAGACAGGGCTGACACCACAGAAGAGTGCAGAGTCACTCCAAACCCACCCTGAGGGCAGGTGACAAAGAAAGGGGCACTGTTAAGAATGTACCCACGCAGCACTTCAAGAAGGTGTCAGCTCAGCAAAGGAAGATGAATCGGAACATGAGATTTACGCCCCAAGTTGCGAAATACAGGATTTATTTTGGTATTTTTTTTTTACTGTTCACCAAATAGCTGCTCTCCCACAGTTGCATAAAAAACTTGAGTAAGACCAGTTGAGAAGGCAAATGAGAATAGTCAGGCAGAAAAGCGGTGACAAACTGAAGGAAGACAAGCTGGTAATGCTGTAACCAAATCAGCAATTATGAAATTCAGACAATTAATAAAGAATGAATGAGCAGCAGCATTAAATGCTTAGTGCATCAGAAACAAGTCAGCCCTGTGGGGCTCATTAGATGCCAGCAGTGTTCAGCAATGTTTCTGGGTTGTAACTAGAGAAAAGAGGTAATTATTCATACCACACTTTTTTCATGGTTCCTATTTCATCAATAACTAACACAGGTACTAAAAATCATTCACTAAATTCTACACATTAAAGTTAACAATCATAATAATGTCCTTCAGACAGATTTAGAATTACAGACTCAGATCCTGGGGGAAAAAAAAAAATCCAAACTAGTAGAAGTTCCAAGATTTTAGGGAGAGTTAGGAAACAGACAATATAGGACTTAATGTCAGCAGAAGGGTCACAGTATAACCCTAGCACAGCAGGGGTTGAGATCATAAACTATCTCGATGAAATTAAAAGTGTACCTCACAAAGGTATTAGACTGGCTAAGAACCTTAGAGAATACATTGTGGCTTCCCCCTTCACATGTATTTGGTCAAAAATGTTACCTGTAACAATCATACAGACCAGATTAAGGTGACAAAATGCACCTCAGCAGTGGATCCCCAAAATGAAGCAACAACAGAGACAGACAACAGAATGCCACTGTGCTTACATGAAACCCCACCGTGAGCAATGCTCATTTCTGTGCAGCTCTGGAAAAGTATTTGCTATCCAGGCCAAGTGTACAGGAATTTAGTGTTGACTCATTTCAGGTTAATTCTATTTTGCATCAGCCAAGCAGCCTCCTGAATGAAAAAGGAACAGAAGGTTCATCCACAAGATGCAGAAATACATTTAAAAAAAAAAAAAAACAACCTGGAGACATCAAAAGGTGTCATCCTTTGGAATGGACACTGTGAAGAGAGTGTGGTTTTGGGCACACAAACAGGGGATTGTGCAGCAAAATAGGAAGGTGACATTATTTCAAAACATGGCACTGTTGAAATCACTACTAATATAATCCAACCTGACATGTTCTGCTTTATTGTACATTTCAAAGATGCAATAAAAAAGAGTTTAGAAAAAAGCAACAAGAACCTGAGGCAGGCTTCCTAGATTCCTAAGTCCCACACATTAAAACAAACTCTTTTTATTTAAGCTTTTCCAAAGACTATTCCTGAAGGAGACTTGTCCACAGTTCAGACCTGGGACTTGGGGAGAGCTTCCCCTTGTTGAAAGCATTTTGACTTCAGGCAAATGCAGAAGATTGACTAGCTGGGAGTTGAAGTTGGATCCATTCAAACCACAGAAAAACATATCTTTTTTCACAGAAAGCTCAATGGAACCTGCACCCTGAATCATGCTCACCACCAGCTTTAGGCAATTACTCCGGGTTTCTCTTTCTTAGATACTGAGTATTTCTTAGCATTTATGGAGAGGTCAGCAGAGATGTGCTCTTTGTGTTTCCAGTATTGGAGAGATATACACACATTCTCAAAGTTCTTAGGGATAAGGGAGTGTTTGAAGAAGTCCAGACCAATCCCATCCATCATGTTAAGAGGGAATAAGAATATGTCATTGGAGCAAACTGCCAAAATAAAACTGGAGGCCTTGGAGGGAAAAAAGAGATGGTTCTTTATAATACATATCACTATTGCGATCCAAGAACAATACTGTAAAACATCACCAGTGGGGCTATTTTTTCTTAAGCTGAAATTTAACCATCTTTGCTGAAGTTTCCTGTAGCAAATACCCACTCCAGTCTAATTTCTGCAGTTTTTGCTGAAAAGGATAGCAGATTCCATAGGCAAGCATATGGCAAGGAGAACTGGCTTGGTTGGCTGTTTTCTTCCACCATGTCAAACTCATGCTGGTGAAGACTGAGTGACAGATTAAGAATCACTAGGATCCTCATTCTCCATCAGGGAAGCCTGGCCTGAGAAGGAAACATTTTCTTCTCTGAAAAATCACATTTGGCTACATTCTACATCTATAGTCTTTGCCCTGGGAAGGCTTTGCAGCAGCCTAAGAAAGTCCAATCTCTTCAAAAGTCCCAGTTGAAGCGTATCAGCTCACCCACTACGGTACACAGGGACAGCGGAGCAACTGGGGACTGTGTCCATGGCCACAGGGCCAGGCTGACAAGCAACAGCCCTTGTGCAGCCACTGCAGCCTGCCCATGGGGTGAGGAGGTGGGGGCAAGAGGAGAGCAGGGACCTCCAAGGCTTTCATTGTACTTTGCACACTACCGCCCTTCTCCGCTGGGACTGGGAGAGCGCTCAGCTCCTTTATCTTGTTCTTTCTTGGCTGTGCTTGTTGTTCTGCTGTCCTACAATAGACACAGCATTTCCTCCTGTTCCCTAATTAAACGAGATCCATTCCACAGACCAGCTCACACAATAGCTTCTGCAGCCTCTCCTCTTAAACAGATGTGATCTTTTCCTGCATGCCACGGGAACACGCCGTAACATAGCCACACTTACGGCTCTCACGGCCACAAAATCCCATGCCAAAATCCTTCTCACCTTGCCGCAGGCTGCAAGGCAGGCTCTGACACTGCTCTCCACCCTCAGCCATTTGTGTACAGCATCCCCTGGAACAAACCTTCCTGCTGCACCAAGCCAAAGCTACCAAGAATTAATTTTAGCAGTGAAGAAACTGGGGCACATGGTGTTTTTTTTGCAAGGCTGCAGCTTCGTGCTTTGCCTCCCTTCTGAGGTGATGCACCAGAGGAGAACACTTCAACAAATTAAAATCAAAGGGTCCTTGGCCTTCGAGGACCAGCAGAGAAGCACAAAAGAAGAAAGGATCTTACACAAGAGCAGCATCTGAAGTGTTCACTTCAGCTTCGTTTGATTTTAATTCAGCCCTGGTCCCTGCACAGGGACATCTCCCTCAGAAGGAGCCTGACAAGTCACTTAGTCTCCTTGAGTCTCAGTTTCTCCTCCATAAAACAGATATAAAGTATTTTTTGACCCCTGACCGCCTGCTTGGGAATTTTTTTTTTTAACTCTTTGCTCTCCTTTTCCTGAGATATTTCTCCTCTTATTCAGAGAGCAAGAACCAGTTATCATCTCTGGACACACACACACGTGGCTGAAAGAGGCAACTGCCTAGGATACAGCTGCCTGTGTCTCTCTCCTGGTCAGGTCCATGCAACAACAGCTTCAGGAGTCAGCACAAGGGAGAGGTTGGACCCTGTTCCATCCCAAGAGTAAGACATTGCCAAGATGGCAGCAAACTGATGAAAGCCTTGATTTATTAGAAGTTAAAGTCCATGTTGCAGTAAAACAGAAGAAAAAAACCTCCAAATAAAAGCAACGCCCAAAGTGCAAGGAAACAAACTCAAGGGGATTGGAAAAGGGGGATGGGTCCAGCTCTCCATGATGCTGACCAGGAAAGTGCTGGGAGATGCCAGAATGAGTTGTAGACCCTGAAATCAGCCACATCTCAGCATACCCCTCTCAAAAATATTTTCTCCCCTCAACAACCTCTCAGGTGTGCCAAGAGCTTATTCTTATGCACAGTTAGAAATTTACCCTAAAATGCAAAGATAAGTGGAGATGGTTCTTTGGATGGATCTTTTGGTAGGAAGTTTCTAGCAGCAACAGAGACTGTCACCTCTTTGTGACAGCAATGTTATGCCTGATGGCACCGAACACAGCCCTTTCCCTCAATAACAGTACTTTCAGGGGAGATTTATGCAAGTTAGAGGGTCAGGCAATCAGAGGCATCTCTGTCACCTTGCAGAAGGAGCAGAGAGCTATCAAAGGACAACAGTTTCTACAAGAACTCTTCAAACCCTCACAAACAGCAATTACCAGTGCTCTCATGACCCCAACTCTCCCAGAACAAGCTGCAGACCTCCCCCTGACAGCCAGGCTAAATCCCATCATGCCTGTGAGTCAGAGCATGCAACAAATCACTCCTTTCTAGACAGGAGGAAAAGCCAGAGCAGGCACAAGGAGGGCAGGAGAACCACCTCAGTACTGCCAGCAGCTTCCACAGCATTTGCCGTACCATGGATGTTGTGTGCCTCAGAGCTGCAGCTACACCGTGTTTCTGTTGGAAGCAAGCTTTGTTGCATGGGCTTTCCCTACTTCTAGGGCAGCTGAGCCCTAGCGTCAAACAGGACCCATCGAGCTCAGAACCATGTGTGCAACATGGGGAGGAAACCTCAAAGAAAGGAGCCATGGAAAGCCTGTACTGACACCCCCACATGTGCTCTGCAGAGTCCAACAGATAAGGCAGCTGGTCAGTGCCTGCTCCAAGAAACATTGCCAAGGAAGAACAGGCGTGAAGCAGGAGTAAGAGTGGGGAGCACAGGGACACAAAAGGGACAGACATTTGTGAAGTGACTTTACACACTGGCCATGATTTAGAGAGGTGGTGGAAGCCAGCAGAGCACTTCTGGGCTGGGAAAGAGCAGTGCTGAAGATCTGCCCTCTCCCCTGTGTTCCAGGAGCCTGGCAGATGTTGTTCTCTGCCGTCTCCCTTGAGCTCCCAGAAGATACTTGCTGATGGCTCAGACGATGGCATTGGAAAGCCAGTAATGTGATCCACTGGATGCACAGGCAGGGAAAGCCCCTAGCCAGGGAGCGAGATGAGTCACAGGAGATGCTGCTGGCTCTTCAAGAAGGAAGAAAACCCAACTGAGGAAAGGCCAACCCAAGCAAATGCAGGGCAAGGATGTGTGATGGGGACGTAGGGGACACAGCTTTTTGCTGGCAGCTCCAGTCCTGCCTTGGGCTTGGTGCCTGCTTGGCTCCCAGCCCTCTCAAAGGCATTTGCATGGCTACAGGCCAGCATCACCCACCACAAGCACTGTTGCTTGCACTGGCAAGCCCAACATCAGTTGATGTGCTCCTGCCAGAGCCCTGAGCACTGCCTGCCCATGGGACACTTGCCCAGAGCAGAAATGCTGAGCTCCTCAGAGAGAAAGGAGGTACAGGGAAGACCATGTACGAGCATGCACCTCCTGGCTCATTAGCTTTCCCAAGACATGTCCCCCCCCCATCTGGCTTATGGTTTTCTTCATCCTCACTGGCTCCCCAACCCAGCTCTCCATCTGGGAACTCCCCTCTCTTTCCCAGGCTAGACCCCCTGCCACCAAGCTGTCCTCCCCACCACAGTTTGGGCCCTGGCCCCAAGAGACATGCTGCTGCCCCAAGCCTGGCAGAGAGCTCTTGGCTAGGGCACTGGTAGAAGCCAAAAGGCAACAAGCTTATCATGATTTATTTATGAGGCCAGCTACCGGGCAAGAGGAGCATGCTCATTTCACATCTGGCTGAGCCCAGTCATTCCTGCCATCATGTGAGCCAGCAAGCCCGACAGAGAGACACCACAGGCAATACCTGCTCATGTCTTCCCAAAGTCCTTCTGGCAGGCAGTGCTCAAAGCCCCATTCCCATCTGACTCCAGCTGGGGCTTAGACCTCACTTTCCAGGGAGAAAATCTCACATTTCACACCTCCTTCCCAGTTCAGATTCCTGCCCTCTGCCACATGGTGTCATTTACCCCCTTAAACTTGTAATTTTACTACACATCATTACAACAGAGTATACATACAACTCATGCTACTTTACATTGCCAGTAACCTTTAAAGCTTTGCTGGAAAGCACTCGCAGAATCCTGGCCACGGTATTAAAACAGACGGCAAAGCCAGGGCCACCACACTTTAGCCAACTCTCCTGGAAACCATCTCTCCCCTTTGGGCAGTCTTGATCAAAAGGCTGCTCTGGTGAATCTGGGTACTAATTTGACGAGTTTACTGATTAAATACTAACCACAGGATGAGATCCTGACCTATTTCATGCAATCGAGTAGGTGGCATGTTGGTAGCAATACCAGACTAACCCTTATTTTATTATGAAGTAGCACTGGTGGTGGTGCTGGCAGAAATACAATGAACTTGCCCAGAAGCCTTTACTCTTTCTATGGTGATTGTCAGAGCACTGAAGGAGCAATTGAAATTATTACAGACATCCCTTCGGTTCCTCCCAGATCTAATAGAGCATAATCTTGTTCATCCTGGATAATCACATCAGGTCATTAGCTCACTGATCAATCACCTCACACCAAGTGCTGGGGCTTGGCAAAGAGCAGGCTGCACATTTCAGGAGGCCAAAGCTTGAGCATCTCCTGGCCAGCCTGCTGCCCACTGTGCAGGTCCCCCACAGGCAGCTGTGGGTGGGCTGCCCCAGGCAGGGCTCACACACTCATGGTCAGCTTGCTTTCAAGTCTTGCTCCATTTTACAGCAGGGATAGTCAGGCTGCTTCTTGCATGATGAAATTAGAAATAAAAAAAAAAGGGGGGGGTCGTATCACTGTAAGTGACCTAACACTTTAAAAAAAAACAAGAGCAAAACAAACAACTCACCACGGCAAGAACAGGGGTATCTCAGAAATATTTTAATGGAATGAGCTCAAAATTACACCATGTGCTCTACACAAATAACTGGCCAAATGCATCAATTTTCACACCAGTCTGACTGTGCATGTGGCTTGCAGAGGATGCAAAAATCTTTCTTTAAACAAGCTTGTTGAAATTCAGCAATTTTGCCAAATTGCTAAAATAGAGCTCAGCTATGCAAAGCATCAGAAGTCCCACAAAATCAGATGTACCTGACAGAGTAGGTGGTGTAGAGCAGCTAGATTTTAAAATATTTGAAATGCCTCCTTGTTTTGAGCCAGAAAAACTCATCTGGATACTTCCCAGAAACAGGTTTGCAAGAGACTTACACAGAAGCAGCTTTTAAGAAGTGCCTATGTAGGATTTCATCCTTTCTGGCACCAAAGAAAATCTGGATTAACTCTGTGCTTGGCAGTCAAAGCATCAAAGAAAGGATGATGCCAAATTCTCTAGAATGACCACACCAAGCTCCAGCCAGGTAGCACTGGCGACATGCCAAGAGCACAGAAAGGAAAGAATTTGCATATATTTACATCATGACAACACAAAAAATAACAGTTATTGTTGTCATTTAGGGCCCCATGTGCTCAGACATTCCAGAAAAAAAAAAAATAAATAAAAGAAAGGATGCCCTGCAGCTAGCTCAGGCACTTTAAGCTGAAACCTCCAACATCTCCTAGT
Organism: Chloroceryle aenea; assembly: GCA_013399075.1. Taxonomy (NCBI): domain Eukaryota; kingdom Metazoa; phylum Chordata; class Aves; order Coraciiformes; family Cerylidae; genus Chloroceryle; species Chloroceryle aenea. Next base: position 615,007 of record VWZY01000669.1, on the reverse strand, counting down.
CCTTCTGGTTGGGAAGATGTATCAGGTGTGCTCTTGCTCTCCAGTACCATAACTGTTTGGTAGCTCAAGGACATGTGACACGTCTCAGACCACTATCTGTGACCACATGCTCACATGTGAATTGCTCAAGCACTGCTGGTGCAGAGCAGAAGAGCACTGTGGCCTCTGGGCTGCTGCTTCCCAGGAAAGCCTGTGCAAGGAAGGTCTCCTGGGGTCATGCCAACATGACAGGCTGGCTGCAGATTTAATGATCATTTAATTACTGTTGAACTTGGGACTTTTTGCTGTTCAGGTGTCCACAGGTAACTATCTGGACTTACAGATTACTTTCTCACACCTCTCATCCAGCACCCAGAGGAGCCAAGGAGCTTTTAGAAGGTGAATCTACCCTAGCAGTTTAGGGCATGACTAGGTCACTATTTTGGGATGAGGAGGAAAAGGGGTTCAGTTGCATGAAGACAAGGCCAACTACTTGCCAGGAAACAAGCCCTGGCCTGTTGTATTTCTTAGTACTGACAAGGTTCTCCACGCTCTGCAGAAAAGACAGAAGATGTAGGCTTTGGAGGAAAGCTTCAGCAAATGCTCAGAAAAATGGCTGTCCAAGCATGCTGTGCATGGCTAATATTCTGTTCCACCAAGCCCTTTTCAGTCCAGGGATTTGCACCAAGAAACGGAGCAAGATGGGGCTGTGTTCCTGGCAAGCCCAGCCAGTGCAGGGAGGAAAAGCAGGAAGGCAGAGGAAGCCATCTGATCACACACTCCCCCTCCCACTCCCTGAGCTGCAAGAATCCCAGGAATTCTCCAATATCCTCCCATTTCTGGCCAGAAACCCTCCCACAGGCCAGCACCGTGAGGATGGCCATGACACCACCAGCCCTTCAGCAGCAAGGGAAAAGGGAATGGCACCCCTACCCTGCAACAGCAACTCCCTATATGAAACCCCTGCCAACCCAGATCCACAAAAGGGACCAGATTTGGGTTCAATATATGTATCATGCTTTGGCAGAGCCTTATCATGCTTCAGCAGAGCCATTCTGCCCAGACGGTGCTTTGCTTTGCTCTCAGGAGAGCAGTACCCCGGTGGCAGAGCCTGACCAGAGCAGGAATCCCAGCAATGCCAGCTATGCTGTTTTCTCATCTTTGCCCCCAAAGGGTCAGGTCTCCATCTAAACAGGAAGCCAGGATCAGCCAAGCCCACCGCCTTCGATTGCCCTCCAAGTCCCAGCTGCTGGGGAAGAGAGGGGAGGCAGAGTTGCAGGAGCTGATGCTCCTGGCCCCATCCCTCCCTGTCTGGCAGCAATTACGGGAGGCTTCCAGTGCACTCTTCCCCTCAGGAGCCCTGCTGTTGGGCAGGGTGCTTCCTCACTTCTTTGCGGGGTCATTATATTTCATCATTTAGTAAAGAGGCAAAACCCAGCAATCAGCTACGATGAAAGCAGCACTTAGAAAGGGAAGCTGCAGTGGCAGGGGGAATGCCAAGGGTCCCCTTCCTTCACCAGCAGCAGCTAACTCAGAACAAATCAGAACATAGCACTTTCCCAAAGCCAGGGACTGCATGAAAAACCATACAGACCTCAGGGTCAGCAGCTGCTTCACATATCACACGCTGAACCACTTCAGCTTGCATCTGAAGATCTCCCATCACATGCTTTCTGTGCCTAAATAAGCTTTTTCTTCCTCTGGTTTCCCCATGCCAATATTTTGGGATTACTTTAGTCCTCAAAGAACATAACTACCCTTCTGCTTTAAGAAGGACGTGCATTCCTTGACCTCTAGCCAAACTCAAACCAGCCTCGGGCACCCAGCCCAGCCAGTGAATGCCCCTGCAATGCCGCAGTAATGGCCCGCTGCTGGGTGCAAGGCCAGCGCAAACCACGGGAAGGGCTAGATGCATAAACTCCCATCAAACAAGCCATCCTGGCATTCTCTTCACGAACACACCCCATGACAAATGAACAGGCATTAAAAGCCTCTCTGGCAGATCTGATTTGCAAACTCATGGTCTTTCAATGACTTGCATCTCCCCTGTCTGACACTAGACCAAGGTATCCTGAGCACGTTTCAAGCATATCATTCACCAGGAGAAACCATTATCTTACCCTAATTTGTGTCCTTTCCCCACCATTCAGAGCTTTATCTATTAATTTTCTAAACTATGCTAGGTTTATTTACACTGGTCAACACAGATGATTTGATGCTGTGTTTTTTTAAGCCCTCAAAGTTGTGCCCATCCTCCCACAGAGATGTGGAGTTACATGATTTTGGGGCTGGAGCTGCATTCTTTCAAAAGTCTTCCCTTGAAAGGCAGCAGAGAAACAGCTGTTTATAAAATATCTTGACACCATAACAGTTGTTCTGTCCCAAACCTCATCTGGAACCAAGGTGAGCAAACGTAATGCCATGAAGAACTTCTCAACTTGTGCACCAGCCACAACACTAACCACCACGGAGAGGACAGGGTAGGAAGGTTGCTGAGAAAAGCACACAAACTATTTACGCCCTGAAAGTCTGAAACAGAAGAACCTTGCAATGTGTCCTTGGGCTATGTTACTTCTATCTTTGGGCTATGATGCTCCTCCTTCGATGATAAGAGTCCACAGGAGGGGCTGAGAGAGGAGCAGGACAACAGCCAAGCCTTAGGCTCCTTAGCCACGCTGCAGTTCCAGTGCTCATAGGATTCCATGAGGCCACCCGAAAGACAGCTCATCCATTACTCAATGTCTCTACAAGTCTCCTCAGTTCCTTACAGTTAAGTGTTATTCCCAGGAACAAGCCATTCCTGGAAGACAGGGCAGACCGCTTGCTGTGACCCAGGAAGCAAACCAAATTACCTTTGCCTGTGGCCACGCCACCACATATGTCAGACCAGGTACAACCCATGCTTGAAGCACAGTCAAGCTCCTGCTGTTTTAAGCCTGGGTGCAGTGAGCTCTCCAGGTGTGTGGTTTTCTTACCTCCTAGCCAGCCCTTAAACACCTTCCACTTCTGCAGGCAAGAGGCCAGAGAGCAGAGGAAAAGCTCCTCTCCTGGCTATCAGTCAAGCATTATATGGCAACAGCACCCTGTATCCTGACTACAAGTATTTTGGGAAGCCAGGTGACTTCATCACCAGCTGACATCCCCTGACCTACTTGCTGTTAAACAAGTTCCCTGACAGTTGACCCCAGAGCTCATTACTCAGCACTTTAATTTGTACATTGACATTTGATGGGCACTAGCCTGCTGGCATATTGTCATAGTTAGAGGGGCTGGGACCAGTTTATTATGTGGGTAGAAGCAAAAACTGTGTATTCTATCCTCTCTATGCCATTGCTCACGGGCTGTTAACAAATCATCGGTAACAGCTGCCCAGGACCCACCTTCACATCCAGCAGGAGTCCTCCTCTCGAGGCCTTGCCCGTGACTCACAGATAACTCCCGGAGGCAGTCGAGGACCCACCGCCTGACTCACAGAAGGACATCAACCTGCTGTGAGATGCCCCGTCCAGTGGAGAGGAGCTGAGTGCTGCTACCCGGAGATGGTCTGGGGCTCAGGTCAGTACAAGGGACCCTGCCCTGCCAGATTTCCTGACCTGCTGGACCTTCTGGACCTGCCTGATNTGGTTTGCTTTTCAAACCATTCCACATATCCAGACAGCTCCCAAATTTTCACATGGTTGAAGGATTTATGCAAGCAGTAAAACACAAACATACCTATTCCACTGTTACTTTTGAATTTGGACCAACACATGAGGAGATCCTCCAAATCACAAACCTGGTACAGTTTCCATCAGGTGCCAGCAGCCCCACATCCCACACCCACCTTCCACCTCATCCCTGCCTCCATGGCACATGCTCCTGCACAGGATGCAGCACTGTGAGCACAGAGATGGCCCTGCTACAGCACAGGCTGCAGCTATCCCCAGTCATGGCCCATGGGATGCCTGGGTACCATGGGGCACAGCCAGTACCGAGTATGCTCCGAACAGGACTGTGTGGTACATGAAGTTTGCAAGCATCATGCCCAGGTTACACAGAGATCTCAATGGAGAGAGGGACAGTGAAAAATAAAAAAGTTATGAACAACCTGGAAGATTGGACTTGTGTAAGAGAAGGCTGTAAGTGAACACAGGAGTGGTGTCCCTGCTACCCCAACACAGAAGAGGAAAGAGCATCATAGAAATGTCTGCATTGGAAGGGACCTCTAGAGGTCATCTAGTCCAAACCCCTGCTAAGAGCAGGGACATCTTCAACTAGAGAAGGTTGCCCAGAGCCTTATCAAGCCTCAGCCGGGCATCCTCACCGCACTCACCCTGATCCGCCGCATGGCTGTCACAATCTCCACCCGGCTGTTTGG
>VWZY01000669.1:550303-600260 GCA_013399075.1 Chloroceryle aenea | reverse complement strand
CATCCTGACGGGATGGGTGGGAAGCCTCACCCAACACTCTGCAGATGAGTTTAGGGAGAGCAGGGAACGCCAAAAAGAAGGGCTCTCGGAGAAAGTGGGGAAAACCCAAAGCTATATGAAAGACGGAAAAGAGGGGGGTCGCGGTGCAAACGCTGGGCGAGGACCTCCACGGAAAAACCACAACAAACCCACAAAGAAAAACAACCAACCGAAAACAAACCACCGCACAAACCACAACAAAAAAACCCAACGCCTTGCAAGAAGTTACCGCGGTGAGGGTCCAGCTGAGCCCGGGGGTGCGCTGAGCGATGGGGAAACAACACACGCGGCAAACCCGAGGCTCGGAGCAGGGTCCTGTAAACGCATCCCTCCTCCCGGGGGGAGCCTAGGCAGCCCCAAACACCCGGGCCAACGACCTGTCTAGCTAAGTCTTTGTATTTAAACGCGGGACACGATGAAAATCAAGCAAGTGAAAAATTGTCCATCTTGTGCCTAATGAAAGGCCAGTCCTTCTGACCAGAACCTACTGGGCACTACCTTATCAAAGCCCTGGAAACTGTGAACATCCTCCCAAGTGTCCCAGAATTGCTTCCCAGATGTGCAGGGACCCACTTACATAGCTCTGACTGCAAATCCACGTTGTTTCACCCCTTACCCTCACATGCATGCTGCACTCTCTGGGAGAGCTCCATCCTTTTGTGTTTAAATACCTACAGATGCTGCATTACTGCTGTGAAGCTCATCTTACTACAGCATGGCTGGAGAGCTCACACTGGCTTTCACACATGCCAGGGGCACCACTTGGGACCACCCTTTCCCAGGGAAAGCATGTCGCTCCCCCCCTCCCCAATTCCCAAGGCCCCTGCCTTGCTCTACTTGTGCAGTTCTACACACCAGAGCATATTTCCCTCACATGCCTCAGATTTCTAAATGACTGTGATGCAAACAGCACTGCTGGCTGTTGACCCTTCCCTGGCCATAAGAGAGTCGGGGCCATTGATTTTTGAGAGTAAATCAATGTGAAGAAACTTCCTTTAAGTTTATAACTTACTTCAGAGCCAGCCACAGATGCAGTGTTTCAGCCAAATCTGAGAAATTACTGTTTCCCCTCAAAGCAGACTGGGCTTCCCACCATCCACAGATAACAAGCTGGCACAGACAATTACCTACCAACCTGAGAAATGCCTCTGCTCAGCCATGCCCACAAGAGGCATATAGGAATGGCTGCTGTGCTGCTAGATTCCCTGCACAGAGCTCAGGGTGATATCACACAGACCTGTCACTGGTCACTTGGACAAGTGAATCAAGGGATGATTTCCCACTGAAGGCAAGATGCCAGCAAGTCCTGGGCTCTTGAAAACCTTTACTCCTTGTTTTGGAAGCAGGCAGGGGATCAGTGCTGTGTATTGCAGCTGCAGCAGCTTGAGGACAGCAGCTGCAGGGAATCTCTGGGCAATAATGGTGAAGGAGAGCTGGACACCCAACAAGGCACTTAAACTCATTTAGGTCTGTGCCAGGCAGAAACCCATGATGGCATAGTCTTGAGCCTGGACCTTCTCTGTGGCATTTGATGCTCTAGGTTCTTGATGATGGTTTTCATTTACCTCTAGCAAAGGTTTAGCTGAGAGCATTGAAGCCCCAGGTGTTGGGAATGATACAGGCACTGGAGATGTCCCCTGCAGGTCTCTAGTTTAACTCCGGCTCCAAGCAAAGCCAGCTTCAACACAAGAGCAGGTAGCTCAGGTCTGTGCCTAGCTGATTTGCAAGCAGCCCCAGGGGCAGAGATCCCACAGCTTTCCTGGAGCCCTGTTCCTGTGCTAAACTGATTAAAGACACACTCTTCCCAACTGCTGACTCTCTACAGCTAGCAAAACTCCATGGAGTCAGTGAAGAGCTGAATCCCCACATGGGAGGTCTTGTGAGCATCTCTTCAGTCAACGGTGACTTCAGGGACATTTTCCCCCATGTGCAGACACAGTGTTTGATGGAAAGTCTTCAGAGCCTGGAAAATGAACCAGCTCCTTCCAGGCAGTCCCAGTGGGTTTGCCTGGCAGCACTGAGGCCACTCACAGACCTTGGTGGGTGGTGGATGCCTTGGCCAGTCCACAGCCTGCTCCTCTGGCCTCTTCCACATTCACAGTAGCTCTTCTTACTGAATGCTGAAGCACACAGAGCCAATCTGGAGACTGCTCCTAATATACTGGAGTAGAAACAGTAGAAACAAAGGATGAGCCTTGCTCTTAAATTGCCTCTGGACTCTCAGCTTATGGCCTCTTGCATTAGCAGCTCAGTACTGCTGCAGCATGTGAAACAGCAGCGGGGGGGGGGAAGCAGCAGCTCTGAGACCCATTTTCCCCAAAACCACACCTGCCTGTTGCCCCAAGTGCGAGTTGAGCAGTAGTCACAGCACCAGGTGGTGCTCCAGACAAAAATCACACAGGCTCTTCAAGGCAGTTTAGGATGCCTGTGGCATTTCACAAGATTCCACCTACCTGTTATGTTACAAAAATTAATCAGATCTCTTTTTTTAATGGCATCAGTGACCAACTCTCCCTGCCCATGCACCGTGCCTACCAAGCCACCTCTTCCTGAGAGCGCTTTTCTGTTTTTGATCCCAGGATGTCAAGCCTAGTCCTCCACCACCACCAAAAGGTACAGGAAGAAGAATAGTTGAAGAATGGGGAGAGGTTTAAACTCTCACACTTGTGTTTATCCTGCAAGTCCAGAACCTGTTTCCTCCCTCTCAAAATCAATAATTAGAAGCTCTGGAATTACACGCCGAAGTTGTGTAACCGGTTTGCTTGTATTTGCAGCCCCGTCTATTTCCGCCCTGCGAGGACGCGGTGGCACAACGGCCCGGGACAAAGGTCCCATGTGCCGCCCGAGCAGGGGGCGAACCTCACCAAAGGCAGGGACACCTCCTGTCAAGGACGTGGCCTGGGCAATCTTGAGCGAAGTCTCGAACTACTCGTCCATTTACAAGGGTGAGAAGGGAGTTTGGAACTGCCCCCGAGGCGAGCGAGGGGAACAGCGGCTCGGCCTCCTGCCCAGGCTTCTCCCCGCTAAAGCTGCGGTTGCTCGCTGCCAACAAAACAGCGGTTTGCGGATTTATAAAACCGGCCTGACATCTCCTGGCAAAGCCGAGAAATGCAGCACAGAAAGCCCAGACGGGAGTGCAGATCGCCTTCCCTGCTCCCCCGAGCTGCAGCCCCATCTGCGATTCGCAAGCCTCCTTTTTTTATCCTCCGAAGTTGGGGAGATGTTCTTGCAATGCTTATGTGAAAGCCAGAGAAAACCCGTGTCACGATGTGCCCGCTGCAGAAATCCCTGCACCCAGAGCCAGCAGCAGAGTCCCGCAGCTCCACTACGTCCTCCAGCAGCAGCTGCTGGGGTGCAGTGGGGCACAGCAGGGAGAGCCAAGTGTTCCCCCAGCCGGCAACACAACACACTTGTGCATTGTGCTGCACTGTGCAACGTACCCAAAAGCAGGGGACCTGAAAGAGTTTGTTAGGAGTGTTTCTGGTTTGCCTATAGTAGTTTTCAAAGCATCACAAAGCTTTGGGAGGTTTCAGGACTAGAAAAGAGCAGATATTTTGCAAATATTTTATAAATGTAGTCCAGCCTGCAAATGTCAGCATGCATAGTCAAGTGTCACCTAAAAAAACAAACAAAAAAAACAAACAACAAACCATCCATTATGACTGACAATAGTGCAGTATTTCCAGCAGAAAGATGTATTTGTTACTGTAACATCTACAGCCTATGACAGAAACGACCTGCAGTCCTTTATCTAGCTTGGAAGACATGGGGGAACCGCATCTGTGGAGCACTTTGGACCTCAGACTCTGTGCCAGCACAGCAAAGTTGCAACTTCCTCTGCAGCTTCTGTGCCTCTCTCTTGTAGCAAGTGAGGGCAACCATCTGCAGACAAGGCAGTGGTGAGCACACACCACAGCCGTGGGAGGCAAATAGCCCCCTTCTCTTGCTGCTAGAGCTCTCAGAGAATGTCTCTATGCACCCACAGCTGATTACCTCACAGCAATAGGACAGTGGTTTTGAGGAAAAACTGTTCACTGTTTGTGCTCAGAAGGCCCCTCCTCCAGAGAGCAATAATAAAAGGGCTTTTGGCCAGGTATGCAAATATTTTATTGTGCTGGATGTGGGTGGGAATGGAAAACATCACAGAGCATGGGTATGAGAGGAAATGAGCAGATGGCAGATTTTTGCAGCTCTAAGAAATAAATTGTAAAACAAATTGGCCCTTAGGCAGACATTCAGATAGGAAAGGTAGCATCCAGCCCATAGCTGGGTGCTCCAGATTGATTTAATGCCCTTCCACAAAATCCTGTGGTAGCAAATTCTTTTAGGGTCACAGCCCTGCAATTCAGGAGTGCACTAGAGCACACACCTATGCGACATCAGAACACCCCAAAGCTCACAACCTGTGAGCCCATGGTGGGCTTGGGCAGGGAGTCACCTTGTCCCTCCAGTCACCTGCACAGTCTCAGGTGGAAGAAGCATTAAGCAAGGTGTGCAGGTGAGCACAGCGAGCAGATGCCTTTTCTGCCTAATAAAACCTGATGATTAACATCTAAATAGCAAGGGTTGAAAAGGAAGCAAAAACTTCAGAAAGGGGAGGAAGGCAAGTCTTCTGGAATTAAGGTCAGGAACTTGCTGGCATTTGCTGACATTTTATTCTGATGAGCTGGCAGAACTCATTCTCATCAGGCACTCACATATGTATTTATTTATTTTAGAGGTGGGACTGGGAAAAATTTCAGAGCTGTTTTTAAAAACAACACATGCTCATCTTTGATATCTGCTGGGGTTTGGATGGACTGTTAATAGAACCACCTGAAATCCCAGATTTTATCTTCATAGATATTGTGATTCTCTGCACCACAATCTCCTTTCAATTTGCAATTATCCCAGGTTTTTGGAAGTTCTCCACAAACCCCAGCCTTGAAACATTTTTGGTTCAGAAAGACAAACACATGGTGCTTCTGAAATAAATACACTCCCCGGAGCAGAGCAGGTGCTGGCTAAAATTAACATTTCTTCTTTCCAGCCTTACCAGTCTGCAAGTAAGCAATGAGAGTCTGTAAGGTTTAGGGCACCCAGGGCCCCATTGCAATAACAAGGGGCTAGTGGCAGTAGGAGCCCATCCCTCTAAGCCTCCTACAGGGCTCCAGACATCAGAGCTTCCCAGGAGCAGGAGTACTCCCACAGCAGGCTAGAGCAAAGCCCACATGCACTGAACACTCCACAGCCACACAGGAATCATTCCATACAATATTAATCTTGTTCTAATCTCCCTGGCTCATTAATGATAAATATGCCTCTCTGGTGTTGTAAAAAAACACATATCACATGAACATCATTCCTAACCATCCTCAACATTATCAGTTGGAACAGTGATCAGTAAACTTATCAATAAGCATATTAACAACTGCTCATTACAAAAATAAGTACTTACTAACTCCATGTGCAGCATTCCCTGTTCACACAGCCCAAGGGCTCAGCTCCTTCCCCAGCTCCCAGAACCTTTAGGCTGTATCCAGACACAGCTGGAAAACACCTGCAGCAAGCCACTGAGAGCTGTACAGCTGCTTCCCCCTGCCATGCCCATCCAGAAGTTTCTACCACCCAAACCACCTCACTACCAAGTGAGTCACATCTCCTTAAAACACCACTTCTCCAGGTGCTCCCAATGAGGGAAACAAGCTGCCCCACCTTGCCTGCCACACCACAAAGGGGAAAAAAATAAGGAAAAAGGAAAAATAAGGAAAAGGGGAAGAAGCCAACAACTGGGCTTGTTCCGGGTTCTCCTGCATATGTGAGGCTTGAGCTGCCCACAGCACTGGGGATGGGAATTGCTGAACACAGATGCCCCTGAGAAGGCAGGTGAGGACCTGAAGTGAGAAGGGACTGTGCTGATGATCCCATAATGCGTTGGCAGGGAGGGCTGTTGCAGCAAGCAGCCACTCTGGGTGTGTGACACCACAGGGTGCCAGCTCTTGGGAGCCTTTGGTCTGAAATTCAGTCACAGGTTATCATCGTGCTGTTCCCAAGGTGAAATCACTGCAGAAGGAAAGATCTTGAGGGTGGTTTTGTCCAGGTGCAAGGGGATTTACACAGCAAGACCTCCCCTCTCTGCAGGTAGAGCCCAGGGCATCCAGGACTCTAGATGAGCCTTGTCTTTATGATCTCAGTCCAGAGGGCATGATTTGGGCCTAGTCTTTATGTTGCACAATGACAAGAAGGAATCTGAAGGAATGTATCTTTTCTCAGCTTCCATATGAAGAAGCAAGGAAGAAAAGCATCTTCTTCATTTGTGTGGCAAGCAAGTTGCCATATTCAAATTATATGTTAATTGCCACATCTAGCTTTCAAGCTTCTTGTAGCAATCCCTCACTTGTGACTGATAAATAAATACAACACTTGGCATTCTTCATTTGGGAATGCAGCCTATGATCTTCAGACATGTTATTGCTCGATTCCCGAGTGCAAGGCACCAAACTGATGAGGAGCTGTTATCCTGGGTGCTCTCCCCAGCAAGTCACTGCAGCTAATTGGAACTACCTTTGATATATTTGTAATTTGCCAGGGCTTATTTGCTGTATAATCAGACACATGGCCCCTTCCTTTAATTGCCTTGTAAACTGCCAGAATGATTAATTCTGACACAAGCCCATGTTTATCTGGGGATTGACATGTGGTGACTTAGAGGGTGGCAAGGCAGCGGCTGAGACATCCCCATCTTGCTTCCAAGGCTGGGGGAGCATCTCTCCTGCTAGATGCAAGCAGGTCCTCACCCTTGATAAAAGTGGGAGTGTGCAGGTGATGTGCAAGGGGACATGAAAATCCCATGCGTGCCCAAACCACAGCTGTGCCTGTGCTGTAGCTGTGCTGGTGGGCTGGCACCTGCCAATGGGTGCAGCATTCCCAGAAACAACCCCTGCGCCCAGCCCTGCCCCTCTCCAGCTCTGCCCCTCTCCCACAGCTGTCTTCCCACAGCCTGCCAATAGGCACTGGCCTGCCAGAGCACAATTTCACTCTCACTCCCATATATTTTACATGCTAACACCATAACTCTGATCAATGAACGTTTTCATGTTTGCTGCTCAACTTTCCTGCCAGGAGATGTATTCACAGGAAAAAAATAATATATATCAGCATCCAAATCCCAGTGATTGCAAATTCTGTTGGAGAATTAAAGCAGCATGGTTAATAGCCCTGGCTGACAGCATTAGAGAGTTTACATAATTTCACTGTGGCTGGACACTGGTGGAAGAAGCAGCTCAGGTGGGTGCCTTGGTGCTTGGCTGCTTGCTGCTGCTGGAATGGATGGACAGACAGATGGAAGGAGTTGTGGGGAGCTTTGTGCCCTGAGATGCAGCTGTCTCCTTGCTGGGGCATCATGGAGAGTGGTGGGGAGTGATGAGAGTCCCCACTCCCAGCTGCTGCCTGCCAGGGTCAGAGTGTGGTTGGTCCTCAGCATTGCCAGTGACACCAGAGGGAGGTGCTGGGCCACCTTGGATGGGGTGCTGACCCATTCATGGGGCATACCAGCGGTGTGATGGCAAATGGTCAAGAGGAAGTCATGGAATGGGCTGTGTGATGGGGACAGAGGTCTGACCAAACCTTGCAGGAGAAGCTGGGATTTGGATCCAGAGGGAACTGTTTCCATGGCCTCAGCTGAAGGTGGCACCTGGGAAAGAGTTATCTGTCCAAAAATGTGAGGTAAGTGGTTTGCCCTGGGCTGTGAGCAAGTGCCTGTAGTTTCAGAGGACCACAAGTGCAGAAATGCACCTGTATCCCCCAGGCACCCCGGATCTACTTCCCTGCAGAAGACTTTAGTGCTGGTGAAAGCACAGATAGGTCAGCAGGAAGGGCAGTGTGCCAGCAGGACTGTTCAGCAGAAAGCAAACTCTTGAGATTTGTCCCTCTCTTGCCTTATCTCTGTTTCAAGGACCGGGCTATTTTGGAAACACACTTAAGTGGAAAAATGCCCACAAAGGAAAGAAGACAAGGTGGGTAGGAGGGTGGCTGTGGGTGCTCAATGGGAGGGCAGCAACTATGCAATGGGGCCTTTGGGTCCTTCTCAATTTTCCCTTTCTTCTCCTATTGAGGCCTGACTAGGCATCGGCTGAACCCTGCTGTAGCTGGCTCAGCCCCTTCCCAGAGGGAGAAATTAAAGAGGACTTTGTTTCCAAACAATTGCAAATGCATAGTTTGAGAATCTGTAATTTAAACTAAAATCCTCCTTCTGCTAACTGTGATGGATGGCTTTTTCCTACTGCTTTGAGAGCCCTTGGATCCTGCAAGGCAGATGACTTCCTGATTTATGACTTGCCTCTTCATGTGATGGGAAACAAACAGCCCAATTCTAATTACCTCAGTCTTGTTAGGATAGTTTCCTATATTGCTTCCATCTTATTCCCAGGGCTCCCCACTCCACCTTTGTGCAGAGCTGACGTGTTTTATGGGTAACCTTGGCATGGATTCAATAATCTCTGTTGCACTCCTTTTGCTGGCAAATAAGTTCATGTGCATCATAGACAGATGACATGCTAGAAATCATATTTTTTTCTGAGTGGCTCAGTCAGTAAGATATGGGGGGGGTGGGTCAAGATGTGGGGATGGGGATGATGGGAAGAAAGAAGAAAAGTCAACGCCAGCGCTATTTGCCTGTCTCCGATGGGTGCTGGCAGAAAAGAGAGAGGAATGGATAGGGCCACACAAGAAGCTAAAAATAAATGTTCTTCTTCCTAAAGAGAATCTTGCTGGTTCAACTCTTTCCCATTCTTTTCTCTGTGAGAGTGGTTAATTCTCCTTGGGAGCCCATTCACTCAGCAGATGTTGCTTTTCTTTGTGTGATTAGCCTGAAATCAATGGAAAATAATCCTGTCCTTTAACAAATATCAGAGTATACGATTCCAGTGCTACAAGGTGCTTCAGAGCCTGAACAGATGCTGAAATTACTGTCTGTAAGAAAAGTGCACATGGACGTATTTATGTTTTTAAAATAGCACTGCCTGAGTTCACATGATGATAGGGGGAAAAATGCCTGTTTGCAGCTGCAGAGCTGGGGCTGACCCTGGGCTCCCTGCAGTGACATCCTGCAGCAAGTCTGGTGAGGCCACCATAGCAGCTGGGGTGGGAGCACAGGCTACACAGAGAAGCAGAGAGCTATGTTAGCACAGGGATTGGCAGCCATCTCACAATCCTCTGCCCCCGTGCTCCCATTTGGCTGCAAGCGCAGCCCTGTGTTCAGCACTGCGGCCGCCATCTCCCCCTGGCCAAGCAGCAAACGCTGCTGGCAATGGTGCTACTGGCAGAAAAGCCAGACCCTGACCCCCAGACATCAGTGATGCCCACTGCCCGAGGCTTTCTGGCTCATGCTGACTTATAAAAATGACCTGTCAGCTACACTGTAATTCACCTGATGTGTCTTTTCCTGATAACTTTTATAAAAAGACTGTTGTGCTGGTTGGATTCAAATGCCAGCAAAGCCCAAGTATTTCATGTCTGTGCTGTTACTTTTACAAGCCAAAGTCATAATCTCATCAAAGAGCAAAATAAGAATTATCTGATGAGCACAGAGTCCCCATAAAAGCCAAAGAATGGGGATAATTTTTCTTCCTATCACCCACTCTAAAAATCACTGAATCCCAGTCAACTTGCCCTTTATTTGCTGCTGTGAAGTTATGAGGGATCCTATCCCCATCAGCCGCCCAGCTCCTTTGTGGCTCTTTGATCAACATGCCTGTCTAGAGCATGCTTTGATGCTCACCTCTTCTCTCCTCTCTCTCATGCAAGGTGGAAACATATACTTATTTCTGATCACCCTCTCCTGCTTGAGCTCAGCATCCTGGGGCCACTCCGTGGCATGGCCTGTGTCACTGCTCTGTGTGGAGCCCAGACCTTGAGCCATCATCTGTCATGTCCTCCTACTTCTTCAGTAGATCATTTTCACCACTAAGAAAACTTTTGGGTCACACAATGAGCACTTTTATTTCAACAAATTTGCAGTCAATGCTGTTTCATATTTCAAAGTCACTTCTTGTGTACTGAGAAGTGAGGAAGGAATAATAGCCCAGGAGAGCTTTTTTGAAGGTGGTGTCTCTAATCTTCCTCTCAGACATATGAAAATTCTAATCCTTTCAAACAGCATTAGGTCATTGAATCCAGCAATATATTTGTATGGCCAATTTGTCACCAGTCCCTAAAATCACTGCCTTGCCTCAGTGCAGCACTGCAGGGCTCTCTGCTGTGACAGCTCCAAATTGACGTCTCCCTGCTGGCTGAAACCTTGTGGGGTACAGGGGGCTAGTGCTGCCAGGGTGCCTGAATGGGCTCACCCAAGCAGCTGGGCTGGCCCTGCCTGGCATCAGGATGCTGCAAAACATATTCTCTCCCTTGCCTAGATCCCAAGATTGTTTCAAGGAGCAAGGAGTGCCAGCGGGCTCTGCTGCACCGTGAGCCAGCAGTGAGCTGCCTGTGGGCTGGCCCAGCGCCCACTCCCTCTGCTTCGGGGGGAGCTGGGGACAGCCCCCGCAGATGGGGAGACATGAAACCCGTTAATCATCTCCCCGGCACTGTGCCATTGCATGAAATTGGATTTAGCACCATTAGCTGAGCGGCTTCTGAGCAGCTCCTTGACTCCTGCTGAAACCACTCTCCCATTGCAAAGCTGATTAACAGAGTGCGTCCACAGTATTTAATTAACCTAATGAACCCTGACGATAAAATTAGAGTCCACTTAATTCCTAGTCTCCCACTGTGGCGTGCAGGTGAAACAGCATGGTACCACTACAACCTGCAGCTGCTGTGCAGTGAGTGCAAGGGACCTGGTGACAGAGCTGGGGGGTCCTGGA
The DNA here is from genome assembly GCA_013399075.1 of Chloroceryle aenea. Lineage (NCBI taxonomy): Eukaryota > Metazoa > Chordata > Aves > Coraciiformes > Cerylidae > Chloroceryle > Chloroceryle aenea. Next base: position 589,380 of record VWZY01000669.1, on the reverse strand, counting down.
CAGACAGGGCTGTGGGGAATGAATTGGTCTCTTTCCCCACTGCACTTGTAAACCTCTTCAGAGCCCCACAGAAGAGGGTTGGAGATGATGGATTGACAATTCACATCAGAGCAATTAACTGGTCCTCACACCCATGGGGGGCTGGAGGGTCTACTGCTTCTGTACAGGACCCCAGGTCTCACCTCTAGACTTTTCTCCTCATAGGGAAGGGAAGGATAATAAATAAAAGGTTTGGGGACTCTGGCAGAGTCTGTGATGTCCGACTGCACTGCCCTGGGTGTTACAGACACTGGGAGGTATGGCTGGGGCAAGGAGGTGGGTGCCTGTGCTGTGCCCCTGGCTCCGCTCGCCAGAGCTGGTGGCCCTGACCAATGCACTTTCCTGCCGCAGATGGCAGCAGCCGGCTGGATTGGTGCTGCCATCCCCAACAGAGCTCATCTGTCCTCTGCAATTGCTCCAGACATTTGGAAGATAGCAGCTGAAGCGGAGAGGTTGGTTTGTTTGTTGTTTTCTTTCTGGTATAAACAGAGCTCTGTCTTCATGAGAGCAAGCTGTGAGCTGGCCACAGTGGAGTGTGGGCTGTCCTGCTGCCGCTTTCGGAATGGCTGGGGAAGAGAATTGCCTAGCACCCTCTGCAGGTACAGGGTGCCCACGTGATATAAATTCTCCAGCATATGATGCTTTCTAGTTATGAATGGGGTTTTTTTTCAGTGCAAAGACAGATTGTTACTCAGACAGAAATGCTGGTTTTGAGGGAGGAATCATCAGGCAAGTTTCTCTGGCCGTGGCTCTGCTGATCATAATAGGCTCTTCTTGCCATACAGCTTATGAACCTATAAACCAGATAATTACCAAAATAATGCCATTTCCTTGGGACATAACAATAATTTAAAATATATTTTAATACATAGAAAGTAAAAGAGAAATGTCTTGGAGAAACAGAAAGGTCAAAGAACATCAATTCTGCCACTTGCAGCAAAACCAAGTAGCTTTTTGCGATGGAAGTGCTGGGTTTAGGAAAATGAGATAAAACTCATCTCCCTCTCCAAGTTCCCAGGAACCATGTTCCCTAACCCAAATTACATCCACCCCTCCACCAACCCCTCCTCCTTAAAACCTGCTCAGTAGCCAGGTGTGTCACAAGAAGTGACAGTACAAACAGGGGTGTAGCATCAGGCAGCGCTCTAAGGGAAAGCTGCTTTTCATTACTAACAGTCAATTATTCCTTTTGTGACCACTTTCTAGAGTCCAGATGATTTGTAGCCTTCCTTGGTGCAAAGACTTAGTGAGGAGCTTCAGGTGCCAATTAAAAGGCAGGTTTGATGACTGAGGAACCTCATCCTGCACTTGCTTTTTCTTGGTCCTCCTCAGGCTGCTCCATTCAGAGAAACAGATCCAAAACATATGGAAGAAAAACTCTTCTGAGACGAGAATGAAGAAGAAATATGATGCACTAATTCCTGGAGACTTAGAGTTGCAGAAACATGACCCCGGTGTAAGAATTCGTGGGATCCATTTCTTGTCTGGATTTCAGGATGCCTTTAAAGTCTCAGGGTCCAGGATTGGAGCAGTGAAACTGGGGAGAAGAAATAATTCAGCTGCCTAAACTGTTTACAATTGCAATATGGTAAGTATAGAAAAAAAGCAAAAAAAGAAAGTTAATGAGAGAATGAGTAAGATCTTTTTCCAATTTTGAACCTGTAATAATCTATACTGTTGCTTGTCCTGTAGGTAAGCTAATGATAGATATTCCAAATCCACCCAGAAGGAGTTATTTAGTCTGTCTCCAACACAGAGAGAAATGGAAATGAAGTCTAATAAGGCTCCTGAACTCTTTCTTTACCACTCCCAGAGATAACTGAAAAGAATTTAATTTCCTGCAATGAAAGAGCATAAACTGCACTCAGACACTTTATAAAACCTGTCAGGCATCTTTCTGAAAGATGTAGGACAACATTTTCAAGAAGCTGAATCAATGCTGCATGAGCAAACCGCCTGGCCAGAGCTGCACTGCCCCTCTGCCTGGCTCTACTCTCGCTGTCCCGGAAGCTGAATGGAGCCTTTAATGGCACCAGCCATCCTCCTGAGCAGCGGCAGTGTCCTCTGCCTGCCTGTCCCCTGGCAGAAGAGGTGTGGGGTTTTGTTCCACTTGCACATCCCCTTCTAAAAGGTCAGAGCTCCCTGTGCATCATGCCCGGTGCCCGGCATGGATGAAGGACAAGATGTCACGGTTGTCCTTCTACAGGACGATGCTGAGGTCTGGGCCTTCTCCCAGGGCTGCTCAGCAAGATGAGGAGACTTTGAGGCATCTGTCTGTCAGACAGGAAGGATGGGCAGCCCTCCCTCGGAGACACTGCTGCTTTCACAGCTTCCTGCTTCCTGCATGCATGGAAAGCTTGGTGAGCCTTTGCCTAGGGCTAGGTTTTATTTGTGATGGTTTTTTGTTTAAGTGGAGGGAAAGAGGTCATATTTGCAAGCACACTGGCTTCCCTATGGGAGCGGTGGCAGATTATGACTCTTAGCTGGGACAGAAAAGCAATTCTACCTGCAAGCTGTATTGCATGGGGAAGTGACTCTGCTGACCCACAGCATGGGGGGAACCACAGTGCTGAGGGCAAAATTAAACAAGAATTAAGAATAAGAATCTCTGACCTAGCTGCACAGAGCTGTGCAGGGATGATGGGGACACCCCTTCCACCTTATACTCCTCTCATGCTGGGTTAGGGTAATTCAGAGAAGTGGAGCAGGCCAGGGAATGTTCACTTTTTCTGTTCAGGTAGGAAATAAGGATCTCACAGCTACCCCTGTACCCAGGCAAGCAGGTCCCACAGGACTTCCAGGTCCTCTTCCCTTGTAAGCAAGAGCCACCTTTGGGCAGCTCTGCTTCTTTGCCATACACCTTTGTCTTGCAGAAAAGCACACAGGGAGCAAGCCACACATGTTAAAGGGAGGGACCAGCTAAAGGAAGAGCTCCCAGTGCCTTCATGAAAGAGCTATGGGTCGGGAAATGGGATGATGTGACTGCTTGCTGTCGACTCAGGCATCCAGGTCTGCACTCTTCGAACTCTAGCTATGAGCAATAAAACCTTAAAAGCACAGGAGAGATTCTCATGTGCAAAGATTCCTGTCCTGCACCCTGGGCCATGGGGGATGGTATGCTCTGGGAGTGCTGAAGGGGAAGGGGCCAGATCCCATGTACGGATGGACAGCTCATTTCTGCGCAGGAGGCAGAATTTCTGTATCAGACACGGAAGCTGGAAAAAGCCCAAATACTGCAGCTGTGTTAAGCAAATTGGATCGTTATATTAGAAGCCGAACAGGAGGAATCTGTGAATGAGAGCAGCTTGACATTAGCTATTTTTCATCTGAAGAGGGATTCAACAAGGCAAACCCACTTCCCACTGTTACCTTGGCCACAAGATGACAGAGATGACAGTTTGATATTCACTCCCATCATATCTCCTGCTATCAATGCAAATAGTTCGTCAGGCTTCTCCCATCCCTGCCTGCCTCTCTGGCTGATGCAGTCCTGCTGGGAGAGCACAGAGCACCCAAGCCCCAGAAGTCTGGAGAGCAGAAGGTCTGAGACACAAATCAAGACAAGACAAGAGCTCTCCACAACCTCATGTACTGCCTGAAAACCCCTGCAGCAGGGCCAGAGAGGAAGGGTGGCTGCAGGGCATGGGCAACTAGAACCAGGCACTCTAGCAGATAAGTGTCAACTTTGGTGCTGCTAGAGGGGGATGTCACAGACCCACCTGGTTTGTGTCTCTTGGACTCAACCTCGGGTGTGCACTGTGCTCTCCGCAGGCACTGGTGAGGACTGGAGCAGAAGGCAAAAGGGCACGGGCTATCCTAGCTGCCAAACCACAGGGCTGAGCTCCTGACAATGCTCGATGGCTTTATTTAGGAGAGAAGTGGTGTGCAGCCCTGCAGGGGAATTAGCTACTGGCACAGTGAGTTGTGTCCACTTCCAGTCCCTTTGCTAGGGGAAGACCCAGCCCTCCAGTTAACTGGCAGCATGAAATGGGAGATAAGGTCTTCTGCAGGATGCACTTGATTATGCCTGGTTAAAAGCCCCAGCCAGCCAGAAGCATCCAAGACTGAGCAGGGGCTGTAGCACACAGGGTAGGTTGCAGGGGGAGCTAGCTGCCTGTGGCCGTTGGGTCCTGGGGACAGCAGCACTACCAGGCTCAAGCATCAGCTGCAGAGGAGAGCCCACCTGCAAAGGTGCTGGGGGCTCCTCTCACTGTCGCTGGCACATGCCTGACTGAAGCAGTGCCTGTGCACCTTGCAGCACACTCGGCAAGGGGAGCTGAAGTTAAATGTCAGCTGTGATTTGGCATTTTATCTCTAAGTGGGGGTGAGTGACCTTTCTGACTGCGGTCAGTACGTGGTCACAGCCACGCAGAGGCAGGCACAGGTGGCTGGGGGAGGAGGCACTGGGCCACACACTGATTTATGTCAGGAACAACATTCATCCTTTGCTGTTTGCTGTTTCATTTCTGCCCTTGAGTCATTGTTAAATTTGTCAAGAGCTATTTACAACTGTGTCAACAAGTGGGATCCAAGCTGCTGGTCCATACCATGGTGAGGAAGAGGGGGAATAGCTCCTGAGATGTGATACAAACTGGAAGTCTTGAAGAGAAAAGCACAGCTACTCTTCTAAGCTGCCTGCTTGCCTAGTCAGGGGTTGCTGCAATTACTCTGTATTTCCCAGGGTCTGACATTGCTCCTGGACATTTCTTCCACCATTCAGATATGTTTGAGTCTGTTTGGCAGGGCTGAAATTCAGACTATGGTTCATGGGGACTCAGTATCTTGAGGCTGTTTCTGCAGCGTGTCAAGAAACAACACACTTGTCTTCCCAAGGATGTTATAGTCCTTCCCTTGCAGGGAAGGCTTTGCACGTCGAACCCCCAGATCACCAAAGTTTTCTGTCTGGTCCCTAGTTCAGCCCCTGGCTTAGGGCAGGACTGTCACCAGTGCTAGATATAGCCCTGACTGCCTTAACACATTTTGGTTTCTCCATGTGTCTCCTAAACTTGGGGCAGGGAACTAAACTATTTCACATGCCAGCACCAAGCAGAGTGGGATAATAATTCCCCTTCATCTCCCGGCCTCGCTCTTCCTAAAGTAGCCCATTTGCCTTGTCCTGCCAACCAGCATGTGTCCACAGACAGACGTGCCTGTGGGCCTCTTGCTGAGGAGAAGCACACAAAGCCATCTGCTCCCTGAGGAGGCTTCTGGCACCTGTTCACTGATCACAGGGTAACCCACCATGGAGCAAATGCACTGGCTTGCAGTGGAGCCAGATCAGTGCACAAAGGAGTTGACTGAGCTGCCACATCATCCTCAGCAAATCAAACACCCTCTCCTTTGCAAAGCTCTGAAGGGTTCAGCAAACCAAGCCAAGGAAAGACACGATTCACTTCTACTTAACATCACACATCAGTGCCTGCAGAGCCCTTCTGCTCCGTTGGAAACATCACATTGCCCTTCAGCTGGCAGCAGGCACCACCTTCTCATGGCAACAGGCCCTGCTCCTAAGGTACTTTTCTGCCTGCTGTGTCCTGACTCCAAGCTGAGCACTGCGGCAATTCTGGCTCACAAATCCCCACCCTAATGCTTGTCTGAGGTTAGGTGGGTAAGGACATGTTGTCACTCCCAGGAGACCTTCAGAAGCAGTATTGGGGATGCCTGACATTATCCTTCTGCTTTATCATTGGAGCAATCTGGACAGACAGCAGCTGTCTGTTGGAGCGAAGCACTGCTGCTGCCATGTAGTTGCATGTAGCTGATGTTCTCCCAGAGAAGAGAACTATTGTAACCACTGACAAATCTATAATGGCCAGTAAAAAGCAGCAATGGAAGCAGCCACATACTGGAGCAATGCATCTCATTGCCATGAAATGCACCCATGAAAACAGCCATTCTCCCTCCTTTACCTTCAATAGGTAAAGAAAATAAAGAAATACTGTGAGGTCTTAGAGCTAGGTCATCTTCCCATCTGAATGGTGTGGAGAGCATGTCATGCCAGGTCTGAGGCAGTGGAAAAATCCCTTCTCTATTTTCCTGTAAAATTTCTGCATGACAAGTGGGTTCTGCTCCTCATTTGGGGCTATTCCACATGTGAGTCAGCTGTGGTTGAGCTGATTTAAGTGTATCATCCTGACAAGAAAACCTGTCGTTAAAAAAGAATTACCTTAATGAGAAATCCTTAGAAAGGTTGGAGTGATTGTCCTCACAGCTCTGCAAAAGAAACTCTTACAGTGGAGCATGGGCATCTGCCAGGTGCTAAAGTCAGGGACTGCTGCATCCGGGAAGGTGTTGAAGCTGCTGAAATATCCTGCTTGCAGAGGAGGAGTCCTGCTGCTTTACTCCCCCTTCACATGTGAAAGGGCTCACAAATAATCTGATTCCCACAGCTTGACAAGCAGCATGTGCTGGGGTTGCTCTGCAAAGGGCTATATCTAAGCAGGAATTCCTCGCTCATCTCCCTTCCTTTGGCATTCTGCTCCTTCTGCTGCAAACACTGCCTATTGCTGTTATTATTGTTATCGCTGTTATTATTATTACATATCACTTTTTAATTGCCTGGTATATTTGTGATAGCTTGGAAGAAAACAAAGGAGGACAAGTAATTTAAAATGCTAAAGAGAGCAAGAGACAGGGAAAATGCAATGCATCTAGGAGGATTATTGAAGAGGTGATGAGGACATTCTTAACCTTAATTATTTCAAATCAACTCATTTTGTAGAGTGTGTAGGTTTATGAATCAGATGAAAGGTAAATTGATTCATAATTTCCTTTAATTTTCTGCTCTTTGGAGAATTTAAATCCATATTAACATAACCCATACCAGCCAGTTACTAAGAAACAGGAGAAAATTAGTATGGGTGAAGCTGGAACACTGGTATTTTAATATGCTCAAGCCCACTTGCTGTGCGGAGTTTCTAACTGTGGCTCATGAGTGTGGGGGCTGCTCCTGGACCCCCTCATCCTCTCAGCTCCTGTGGCCTCCGGTGGGATCTCTGGCATAGGAAACGGAGGGCTTTGGGAAGAGCTAAGTGGGCACACATAGAGGGCATGGTCTGAGCCTGTTTCTACTTCTCCATAGAAAAAAAAAGCAATTCAAGAACTAGTAGAAAAGCTGATACTATGCATCAGAGAGGTGGATATCCACTGCTCAGTCCCTCCAGGCATCTTCCACTTGCTTTTTGCAAGTACTTTTCCTTCCAGTGCCTTTCATTTTAGTGACGTTCTCCTCATCATTTACTCTCTTGAAATTATCCTTCTGGTGCTTTTTTTCTGCTACCCAAAATTGCACATTAAGGGAAATGTATGAGTCAGTCATGTTGTGCAGTGCTGGGAAAAAAAGGGTCTTACTGTAACTCCTGGTACATAAGGTCTGCACAGAAATTTTAAAAGCTTCTTGCCCTCTGCCACTGGAGGTCCTGAGCTAGTCAGTGATGCAAAGTGACACCATGTCCCTCAAGTACCAGCTCTCTGCCTTGTCAGGCTGCACAGGGATGTGCAAGCCTCTGAAGCACCCTAGGAATGCAACACTGGCATTTGTCATTTCTGGTTTGAAAGAGAAAGCTTTCCTTTAGGAAATAAGCATATACAAGAATCACCAGCTACAGGAAAAAACAATGAGGTTTGCTGGACTGCAAGAATACGGATGACTATAAGCAAAATTGCTTTCTTGCTCTTTTAATTTGTATGGAGTCTGTGCTGTAGCTGTTTACTTTGATGTGCACCTTGAATCCGAGGGGGGACATGGAGGGAGGTTTGGGAACAGTGTGTTCATGCCCTTCTTTGGGACAAGGCTCCACAAGCTGCGATGCGGCAGTCCAGGCTGACCTTGTTTGCAAGTCCTTTTGGGCAGTAACAAATGCCCCATCAGAAACTGCTCTTATTTCAGGTTGGATGGAAAACAAACGTAAAAAGCACGCAAGACAGCTGGCCGTGTGGGAAACTGGCTTTGAGCTCTCTCACTGCAACAGGAACACTTCATTACCATTTTCCTTTGTCCTGCACATTGTCCTCCTTGAGTCAGCCAAAATAATGTGGGTTGGACAGCTCAGACATCTCTGCTGCTGCCAGCAGCAGTGGTGGCCGGTGCACGGATCTTGGCAGGGATACATGCAGCCACCTGAACAAGTCATCGCAAAGCCCTTCACTTGGCCACTGTGCTGGATCCTGCAGTCAGCGGTGGGCATGGGGAGAGGTGGAGAGGCGAGAGACAGCAGCAAAGTCACTCCCAGCCCAGGCAAATGCTGGCAGAGCAAATCACAACCCAAACAGAAATATCTTGAGGTGGCATTTACTGTTTGCACTCCTGGCTGCAGTCTCATTGTTGTTCCCGGTGGGCAGAGATTATTAGTCCCTTTCAAGAGTGCCAAGGCAGAGGACATGCACGTGCCCCATGCAGGAAACACAGTTTATGGAGAAAGAGCTGCATGAGTACATTCTTGCCAGTGTATTAAACATGTTGAGTAAAACAGCGAGTCATAGTAATATTAATCCAATAAAGCAAAATCAATAGTGGAATTCAGCTCTGGAGGGAGGAATTTCATGTCTGCCTCTTGCAAGTGCAAACACACATTATGTCATCAGCAAAGCAGTAAATCAGCATTTCTGAGACCAGCTGCCCAATTACTGAGGCAGTTAGATGACAGGAACTGTAAATTTGATGTATGCAAATACATAGCATGAGACAGTAAACACCTCCAAGAATTCCTGAGAAATCTCTGGACTGAGTTGCCAACTGGGCAGCTGGCCAGGTATGCAGGCTCACAGGGCAGAAAATGTGTCTGGATGCTTTTGGTGCTCACCACCATCCCCAGGGCCCGGCCAGGCCAGCTTAGAGACTTGCAAGCTTCCTGTGACCTGCAAGACACCATGGCTACAGCTGGCAGGAGCACTGAGTACCTGGCATGGCTTGGGCTGTCCTGCAAAACACATCTTCTCCATATGCTGCTTAACATCTCCTTCAGGGTCCTTCAGTGCCATGGACTTCTGGGATTTTACAAAGCTAGGAGCTATGAGCTGCAAAACATGACCAGCTCCTTGCTACCAGTCCTGAAGGGGAGGTAGCCATCATGTATTTCCACATCCTTGCTCTGAACTGTGTCTTTCCTGAGCGCATGCTATGTCAAGAAATTATGTCAGTTTTGTCTTTTCAACAAATTTGCTCTCTGTTTTTCCTTCTGTTCCATTCATTGATTTCTTTCTCTGGGGGTCTGTCTATCCACCACTGTCTCCTGGGAACAGCCTTTCTCGTGTACTGCTGTGCTCATTTGCAAGTTTGGGGCTGAAGGGATTCGTGTCATTTTTCTCATCTGAGCATCTGCATAAGCACGAGCAAGGGTATTTCCCTGCTCATCTGCAGACGACACCAACAATTTGTGGATGACCTGATTTCAGGAAGCACTGCACCCACCACATGTCTCAGTAATCTCCTAGGCAGCCAACTGCTCCTACAAGTACATTGTATTTTCAGCTTGAAATTTGCCGAAGTTTCATCACTGGACACTGGGGTGTCTTCATCATCTACTGCAAACACCTATTCAATATCATACATCATCTCCATGGACAGGTGCTTAAAGACTGCAGTCAAGTTTCTTCCTTTTCCATCTCTTTAATATACTAAACAGATTGAGCTCCTTAAATCACTCATAAGTGTAAAGTCGGTTAAAGTGCTAATTACCTTAGAGGCAGTGCTCAGGACCCAAAGCAATGTGAACTTGGCTCAGCAGAGGTGACTTTAACCTGGCTTCCTGGGGAAAATGGCACTTTATGCACCTGGGACATTTGTTTATTTCTTGTCTGTGTCTGTCCGTCCCATCCTCCTCACCTCAACCTGTTGCAACCCAATTTGTCAGAGTAGTGCCATGGAGAAGAATTCTGGAAACCTCCTGGGTACAGGGACCTGGCAGTTGTAACCCTTCTGGTTATACCAGTGGAGGCCCCTGTGCCCAAACTGCTGTGGTTAGCTGTGGGTTTATTGTGTGCCTCTCGCAGTACCAACAAACCAAGGACACCCTGCCGAGGGAGGTATTGATTGTGAATTAATAGCAGCTAGCCTGGGATGAGCACATCGTGGAGTGTGACAGACTGCTGGCCCTGCCTCTGGAGGAGAGCTCCTTGACAGAAAGATGAAGTCTTCTTAGATTACCCCAAGGGCTCCCCAGGCTGAGGCCAGCACTGCAGGGGTAGCAGTCTTGCAGCAGTGTGCAGAGCATAGCTTGGGGATGAACCTTCTTCCCATTGCACTTCATTTCACCCACCAAGGGCTCAGCCCCACAAGAAGGACCCTTGATTTCACTGTTGTCTTGGCCCAAGACCAGGTTAAGTGCTCTGGCAAGACCAACAGTGAGGAAGGGGGGAGGAGATGCTTCCTCTCCCTTGTGCACCAAGGAGCCCCAGGGTCCGGATGCAGCAGGGCAGTGTCACCTCCATTTGTTCTCTTGTCTGTAACTGGGTGAGGAAAGCTTCAGGGAGGAACATCCTTGCTGCCTTCCCATTGAGCTGCCCTGACTGCACTAGCTGAGGCAGCAAAGAAGAAAATTCTGGCTCAGACCTCCTGCTTGCCCAGAAGGGACTCTGCCCTGTGCATGCCTGCCTCGGCACATACAGGGCTGCAGTCAGTGAGAGTCATCCCTCCAGCAGTCCTGACAGGATGTTTCCAAGCTTAGCCTGGCATTGTGACACTGCAAAAATCTCCTGCCAAAGCCAGCATCTGCCAGAGTGGAGAGTGGGTTAAAAATAACCCTGCATCCTCAAGATCGAGACTGGAAATTGCTCCTGGGCAAAATATGGACATGCTCCCGAGTGATGGAGCAGGAGCACGTGTGCGCTGGGGCCAGGCAAGGCTTTGGAAGAGTTTTCTGCCTCTGCTATCATCTGTCCCTGGAGTCAAGATTTCACCCCATGGCCCAGGACTGGCAGGCTCTGTTTTTGCCACAGGAGATGGGTTTTCGTCTGGCAGATGAGCAGGTAGCACTGGTCTGGCTTCCCAGATGGCACGTGCAAACAGACCCAGCATGGATGCTGAAGGCAAGCTGCTGTTTCTGCTACCCCAGCCTGGCCTCTGTTCTAATTTGTGTTTGTCTTAATTTTAACTATGAAAATCTATTTTAACTGGCAGACAGCCAAGGTCATCACACCACAGCTGGTTCCCAGAGAAAGTTGTCATGCTGGGGGGGGAGCGGTGGGGGTGTCTGGTCCCCATGAGATGCTGTGGATGTGGGTGCTCTGCAGGACAAGGCAATGGGCCCCACAGGAAAGGGTGGCTGCTAGCAGAGCCCAGCATCAGCAGGAAAAATGATGCTGCACTTCCATCCCATTGCTGGAAATTTAAATATTTCATTATGCATTTATTATAATTTCGTCTCAAGCCAGCCAAGTGCATAATGAGTTATATCAGCACCGGCATAAGAAAATGCAGCTCCTGCCTGTCACTGGCTGCTCATCCAACCCATGTGTCCTCAAGTGATGACACTGCCCTTGACAGGGACACCTTGCTGCCCAGTCACCTCTCTAAGGACAGGTATCAGGCCTGGGGCTAGCACAGCTAGCACAGGGATGTATGGGAAACACTGTCTGTCCCCAGCCCATGGGATGGCTGTGATGGGGGGAAAAGGAAGAGAAAGGAGCTCTGGGAGCAGTAGGATTTCACCAATCACCTCTCCAAGCTGGAGGTGAACAATGGGACTGGCAGAGCTGCAGAAGCCATCAGGATGGTGGAGAACCATGCTGCAGTGCCCAGGGGTTTACTGCCCTCCCCTTCAAACTCCAATCCCCAAACAGGACCCTCAGTGTGGTGATGACCCTTTGGGGCTCTAGTGTGCCCTGTCAAATGCTGGAGGGCTTTTTGTGAGGCTCTGAGAGGGTCCTGTGGGGATCCCAAGGGAAGAGCCAGTCCTGTGGAGCAGGCTGCTGCTATCCCAAGGCAATGGCATGTTCCAGAAGTGTCTTCACAGTCCAGCCCAGGGAAGCCAGCAAATAGGGAGAGGGAGGTGAAAGCCTGGGCTTCGCTGCAAGGCCAGTGCTGACCCTGCGCCTGTGCATCACTCCTGGTTGCTGGTGCCACTCTGAATGCTATCCAGAACACATCTATCTTTCCTCTTTCCTCACTGCAGGAAAAAAGCATTGGAAGTGGAGGTGATATCTCATGTAGGGATGCCGCTTTTCAGGCTGTGCTTCTCTAGAGCGCAGCTTCTCCACCTGCCCCTCTGGTGCTGGTCTGGCAGGTCTCTCCCACCATCCTTTCATGGATTGGCAAAGCCAAAGATACTGCCTGGCTGGTGCTGGTGTGCAGGAGGGGGATGACACTCCCCACAACACGAGGCCACACCTCAGGTTTGGAGCATCCCTCGCAAACCTATTTTGAGGGTTTGTTGTGCTCTCTTGCTTGGCCTAGAGGTTTGGATTATTTTAATCTGGGCTTGATAATGCAATTAATTATGATCACTGATTCATGATGTCTGCTTTCTGAACCATAAATGCTTTAATATTTCATTTTATGTTGCTTTCAGGGTTACATAGTTTATTCCACAAAAAAGAGGTTGGGACAGTCATTAGCGTGTGAAATCAGAAGCGTATGCATCAGTAACTATGGCAACTCCAGAGAGAACACTGGTTTCTAGAAAAATCAAGAATTAACCTTACATGAAAAGGCTGAAGTAGGAAATACCCTCTTTGCTGAGGGCTTAGCGTACTTTTGAGTATGAAGAGAGCTATCTGAAATACTCAAGTACACCGAGCCCACCTAAACCTGGGAGTGCAGGTGATCCTGCAGCCGGGCTGTGCTGGGTCATCCCTGCATAAGGGCAAGCCTGAAAAAGAGATGAATGTAACAGCTGAGCCCATCAGCCTTATCCCAAGACCTCTTGTGCTGCCCCTGCACCCTTCTGCCAGCTCATGGGGCTTTGTCTTTCCCAGGAGCAGGCCAATGCTGTAGCACAGTTCAGGGAGCAGTGAAGCTTCTGGCAGAGGGTAACTGCCAGGGGATGCTTGGAACAGCATCCATAATTAATGTCATCAAAACATCAAAACAACACTGCCAGTCTGGGCCCTCTCATGCGTTAGGTGTCAGATGCCAGTGCAACTGCTTCCCATACAGCTTATAGATACAGGGGTTTGCTCCAGAGTGTGAAGGCATCACAGAGCTCCAGCTAAATAATTCAGGCTATCTTTCTGACAACTTCAGTATGTAAAGAAGTCTTCACTTTCTGCTCCTGAAAGCCTGTTGCTCCCACAATATTGCCCTTACCCACTACAAAAGTGAGAAAACACAAACAAAACACCAGCACTGGGGAGCAGTTCTTAGACGCCATCCCCTTTGCGGAGCAGGGAAGGCCAAGCCCTGTTTGTCAGGGCTGGAGACGTTACACATGCATGCGTTGCTATTAATCTGTGAGCAGTCAGGGGCCAAGTCCAGGTGCTGCTCCATGGACATCATCTGCTCAAACTGAGCAGGGATTTCAATGTTGTGCTGAACAAGGCACTACAGATACCTCAACAGCCAAGTGAAAGTGAGAAATTAAAGGAAATGAAGTTTTTTAGAAGTGGCTGCTTTTTCAGAGACTGATTTAGTGATGCTAATACCGCTACCTGTGATTATATCTGCACTATTCCCAGTTGCGTTTCCAGTGTAATCAGCCTCGAAGCGTTCAAATGGAAATCTTTCCCACTGCTTTCTGTTTGACACTGATTTGGAAGCAAGAGAGGGAAGGAAATAGCTGCCAGGTGGTGGGGGCCATGGGGAAATCAGTATGGTGTTTGGAGGGTGGGAGCTGAGGAGGTGTGGAGGATACAAAGCGAGCAGCACATGCAGGGAGCAGCCTGCATGCCCCTGCCAGTGGCAAGAAGACCTCCTTGCCCATGGTCGCCCTGTGTACCTGCTTTACACATCAGTTCTGATGACAGGATACCGAATGAACTCCTGCTGACGTTCTCCTTAAACACATCCATCCATGAAACAGAGAGCAGTTAAAAGTGACCCTGCGTGTTACAATTGCATTACAGCAGACATAACACGGGTTGTTCCTGGCTTCAGGGGAGGACGGTTCCATTTGCTTGTCTCTCTGAGCCAGAAGACATCAGCTCTGCACCCAAGGGACCCTCTGCCAGCCTAAGCTTGTTAAGGACCATGTGCTCCACCACTCCTCATGTGCAGGACAGTTAGTAAGGGATTGCTGGACCAGCAAGTTCCTAGCATGCAGGACAGCTTCTAGCTGTCTTTGCATGAAGGTGGACATGGTCAGACTGCATGGTTCCCACCTTCTAAAGCACTTGGAGCTTGTAAGTTGCCTTCTCAGTGAATGCACTGCCAATTATCATCATAGAACCATAGAATGTTTTAGGCTTTAAGTGACCTCTAGAGGTCATCTGGTCCAACCTCCCTACACAAGTAGGGACATCTCTGCCTAGAGCAGGTTGCTCAGAGCCCCATCAAGCCTGATCTTGAATGACTTTAGGGACAGGCCTGCACCACTTCTCTGGTCAGCCCATTCCAGTGATCTATCACCCTCATATTAAATAACTTTTTTCTAAAAAAAAAATCATCTCCAGATGTGTTTTCAGGTGTGGGCCCATGGATGCACAGGCATAATCTGCATGGTGGACATTCAGAAAGAAATCACAGAGCTTGGTGGACATTCAGAAAGAATTCACAGGGCTTCTTAGAATGGCCTTGAGCTCCAAGAGATCAGACTTTTACAACAAACCTATATATTTCAGCTGAAAAGTCATCAGAAATGTTTTGATGCTGAAAACTGCGAATTCCTTTGAACCCTTGAGATACAGATGTTCACAGCCCATTCATAGTGCTCATTAAAAAGACTGTACCATGAGCATGGAGTGCAATTTACAAAGGCACTTAGCATGAGCTTTAAACTCTGACCCAAATCCAAATTAAATACTTCTCTGGCGAAAGAGGTTTATTCTAGATGAGTTTTTACCCTTACTGAGAGTCCTTGTCCTCTGCAAATTTTCTGCAGGCTGGAAGTCTATACTTTTATTACTCAGATAATAAAATGAGCTTTTCCAAATGGCAGGGAAATTCCTTCCCTATTTTTATCTCTTAGACTTAATGCATTTCCTTTACACCGATGTTTTGTGAGCGTAAGCTGATATTCTTGAACATCCACAAGCAAAAAGCTTTAGAAATACTGAAAAGGTAAATCAGTCAGTTTCATTTGCAATAATATTGCAGATTAATTCATTTTATTCACCCTGTTTGATGAGGGCAAAGATTCCTCGGGACAGGTTGTCTCAAGAGCATCTTGGCTTCTGGATTGATGCATTTGGTCACACATCTTGGGTTTTGTCCCAAGCAGGTTTTTCAGAGGAATTAAATATGTGTGGCAGAGGGAAACAGCATCTCAGAAGAAGCTCATAAATGCAGGCACATGCTGGATGGCGGCAGGGTGATGCACTGGGCATCTGCTGCAGAGAGCATCCCACCATGGGCAGAAGCCTCCTGCCTTCCAGCCCAACTGTAGTGGGCAGGAGCACCCTGACTGCCTGTGCTCTCTGGCATGGGGGAAGCAAAGAGGTCTCTTATTTGTATGGGTTCGAACACTTCCTCATGTGTCCTTGGCCCTGGGAGATATCTCTTGCTCTCCTGCTTCACTCACTCTGGCAGAGGTTGCCCTCACTTGCTTCATGCCTTAGGCAGGGAGAGCTCAGTGCGAGGGGCAGGATTTTCTCCCTTTCAGGAGAGAGTGATAAAAGATAAATTCTCTTTGGCTCCATGCCCAGCTGCCTTTGAAGGCTCCTTTCTCCTCCATCCTTTGATACAGTTGCTTTGATTTGCACTGCAAAGGCTGTGTCAGAGCTCTCCAGGCTGGAAGGACACAGGGGTTAGGGGAAGAGCTGTGTCCCGCAGCTTGGCCAGACCTGCTCTCTGTCCTGCTGCAGCATCTTGCAAAACAAGGGGTGCTGCTGGTGCTGGCTCTGGGGGCAATAAGCGTGGATCTTCACAAAGCAGCTCCTGGCCCTGCCTGTTTATTATTTAAAATCATGTTCCTGTTCACTTTGAACCATCTCAATAAAAAAATAATACAACGGAAGACTGGTAACTGCAGGGTGCCAGCAGAATTACCACTCCTGGGTGATGCTTATCAGATTCCTGGGTACTTTGAGATCTATCCATAAACCAGTTTTCAGTCTATAAACTGCAGAAATCTGTACTTCATGTATGTATTAATCAGGCTGATGGGTGATACCATGGCAGGTGTCTGTGTATAATGTCAACACATTTAATTTTATCAGTCAAGCTTGTAACTACATGAGGAAAAAAACCCAACACACAGCATTTCACAGGATTAATTTTCTATTAAAGCGTACAGACTGGAATTAATTTTCCTTTAAAGTGTATGGACCACTGGCTGGGGGGCTCTCACATGCTTTGTAAGTTGCTCTGCTCATCCCCGGCCTTCATCCTGCCACAGCTACTTGCTCCTTCCCATCCCATCACCCCCAGCTCCCAGGGCCATTGCTGTGAAAGCTGATTTTGCAGAGGAATGATCTGATTCTTCAGGCCTGTCAGGTGGAGAGGCTGTCACATAGCTGCTCTGCATGATGGCAGCAGAAGGCACTTTTATCCCAGACATCTTCCTTCATCATCCCCAGCTAGGGAAAATAATTTGAAAAGAGATTGGCATCTCTTTGGCAACACAGGAAAGAAAACCTGTTTGGAGATAATTCAGCTTCTGCTTCGTGAGTTTGCTTAATTTTCCTGCATCCTGGCAGTACATACTAACATGGAAACTGAGTCTTTGCTTTGAACAGCTCATCAGCTCCAATTATTGACTGCTCATCATATCTGTGCCCAACAGTACGTGGTAGCAGAGACCAGACCCAAGCTGCAAAACCCCACTTGTAGTCCATGCCCCATTGGCAGAACTGCCACCAGGCTCCAGGGAAAGGAAATGGCAGGGACAGAGGTGAAATAATTCACAGGGTTTGTAATCTGCTCCCTGCTGTGACTCAGGATCTCAGCGTGTCCCCTCAAAGTGTCAGGGGGAAGCTGTCAGAGGTGGCTTGCAAAAACAGAGAGCTTGGAGAAAGCATCTTCCCTGTTAATTGCAGCCAGTCCAAGGTGTGACCCACGGACAGTTCACCCAGCCTCTTGGGAGGTGATGTGGGACTGTTCAGGTTTCTGCTTCCTGGGCAGGAGAGCAGCAGCGTGATGCTGAAAGCTCTAGAAGGGCATTCTAGAGGGAATAAATGGCTGCATTTGTAAGCTGTAAGATGAAGTCTGGTGATGGCCTCAAATGAAGTGGAAAATAGCCCTGGATCTCAATATATACATGGATTAGATGGAATGTTAAATTACGAAGAAGTTTAATGCAACATAGAGGTTATGGGTTTATGGGGAGAAGCACCAGCCCAGGTAGCAGGGAAGGTTCCCATGCCAGCGTCCCCATGCCAAGGGCTGTGCAGTGCTGCTGGGAGCTGGTCCACAAGCTCCCTGGTGAAGGAGAAGCCAGAGGCTGTTTGCAGCATCTTTCTGACAGTGAGATGCACATTGGGCTGTGAATTACACATGGACATAAAACACATAAGATTAGGATTTAGCACCCAGAAAAAAAAAAAATAGGTGCTGAGGAGATGGTCTTTGTGAAGCCTGGAGGCTGAGCGCCCCAGGCTTGCAGGTGAATTTCTGACAAGCAGAACCTGGATCCATCAGAGAGATACTGGCACTCGCATGAGAGGTGAAAGCCTGCAATGAGCACATCTAATGCGGTGTGAGAACAGACAACTTGGCAATCTCTCACCAGTGTGCTGGAGGCTGCCTGCAGAATAAAAGCGTTGAAATTTCACAGCTCTATTATCACACTCTGAAAGGCAAGCAGGTCTCTGATCTTCAAATGAGGACTGCTAGCCAGTCCTGCATGCTTTGATGTCCCAGAAAATCTCACCTGTAAGTCTATGTGTGGCAGAAACAGCTGGGTGATAATGCCACGAGATGCCGGTGATCACCTTGAAGAACAGACAGCAGGATGCCACGCTCCATATTTAGACAGGGGATGAGCAAAGAAACTCTTCTGTCCAGTTTGCTGGTGCCATGGCCTGCATGGCTCCCTGCACAGTGTGAATATTAGATGAGAGCTTTTGCTGTCTCCCTGCAGTGTGAGCACCCCTCTCCTGTGCACCTCTGAGCCTGATCCCTGTGAAAGCTGCCTCTCTGCCACACACTGCTCAGCACCCTACACAGCTTTCTCCTTGGAGAGTGCTCCAGTTAACAAGTCTTCAAGGAAAGCAACAGCTCATATCCTCTTGCTCTCAAAGAGCTGTGATTAGTGCTTCTAGGGCCTTCACAAACCCTCTGGGGCAGGTCGAGAAAGCAGCTTGTGCTGAAAGTGCTGCCAGCTGTAGCAGGTCCAGGGGGATTTTCTGGTTGTCTGGTAGGTGGGAGCAAGGAGAGGAGCTCCTTGCTGGTGCTGCACCCCGGTGGTGAGTGCTGCTCTGGTGGCTCTAAGATCCTCCAGGCTGGTAATTCTTTTGGTGCCTTTGCTCAGGGATGGAGGATACATCTTTCAAAAATAATTAAGTAGTTCAGGAGCCTGCATGCCCCTGGCTGTCCCCATGATGTCCACAGTTTTACAAACACCCCACAGTGCTCGTGGTGGGCCCAGGGACCCAAACAGTCTCCAGAGCCCACTGTTCCTCCTTTCCCTTGTGAAGAAGGCGAGGCAGAAGCCAATGTGGCTGCAGACATAAGAGGACAGTTTGCCAAGAAGACATGTATCTCTGAGGAATCCCTGCCCTCTCCAATACCTCCAGCTTGAACCCTTTTAACCAGTACTCTTGAGCCATCCCCGTGCCCCTCCTCTTGCCATATAACTCTGGCTCTAGAGATGGGTGCTTCCCCTCCCTCTTGGTGTTTTCTTGGTGAATCTGTGTCTTGCTGGGGCATGTCACATTCGTTCTGGTGATGGATGAAATTAGCTCCACTGTGAAACAAGAAATAAAAAGCCATCCACCGACAAGACAGCTGTGCAGACACAGGGCTCAGGGCAACGAGCCTCTCTGCCTTTCTCTGCTCTTGCGCTTTTCACGAGTAGCTCCCTTTTAATTAGATGGGATGTAGTTCTAAGTCAACTATAAATGATATCATCAAACTAATAGAGTGTGATCATATCCTGGTTTTATCGGTCTGGGAGCTGCTGCTGGCTGCCATGGGAACTGGATATTTCACAGAGCTCCTCAGCTCTGGTCTGTAGGCATCAAAAGAAGGGAAGAGGTGATGCACCCACCAAACGTCCTTACTTTGCAAAGAACCAATGAGTTGTTCCCCAGAGAGGGTGCAGTGAAGGATATATTCACAAATGCAATTGAATGCAAAGGAAGAAGAAGTGGAAAGAGCATAAGATGACTTAGTCCTGGCTACAGATAGTGTTTCAAGCTTAGCAGGAGGTTGCAGTCTCCAGGTGTGCCAGTGCTGCCCTGGGCTAGACCACATCTCGGCTGGGTCTGCCCAGCCAGCTGGCTCCAGCTCAAAAAGCTGGCTATTAAACTGAGCCCAGGTGAACTGCCCCCCAGCCTGACTGCCCACAGAGAGCAGCAATTAGCCTCCTCTGTGCCTTGTCAGCTGCCTCCAAGCTCATCAGTGCTTCAGAAGGTCAGAATGCAGCATGATGGGTCTGCATCTGCTGGGCTGTGTGTGGGGAGCAAATACAGGGACATGGGCTCCTGCAGGGACATGATGGGACCTGTGTGGAAAAAAAGCTTCTCTGCCAAGTGTCTGACTGTCTTTCTGTGGCAAGAGATGCAAATCCATCCTCAGAGCAGGGGTTGTGATGATGCATGGCTGTGGGTGACCTGGTGGACAAGAGACAGCCTTGCCTGCATCCCACTGGCTGCTCAGCTGGGTCCCTCCTGCATTCCTGCTGCTCCATAAGACTGCATCTCTGGGGGCTGCCATGGCCTGGCCTGGCCTGGTTTTGCCTTGCCTGGCTAGCTGTTTTCTTCTACTTCTAGGATATGGGTACTTTAAAGAAAAAAATACCTTTAGCAGGAGAGGTTTGTTATGACTGTTAGGATGAAAGGTTTCTTCCCTGCCTGCCTGACCCTGCTCCGTGATGTCCTTTTGAAAAAAATCTGTCCATGCTCCACGACTGAAAGCACTGATTCTGAAATCCCAGGCCCCAGATGAGATCTTCCCAAACCACCCCCTGCTGCATTGATTTATTTTTTTTCCATGGGACTAATTTTTTAATCAGAGTGATGTAGGACATGATCAGAAGCAATTAAGAGCTGGAAGGCTAATTAATGTCAATCAGCATGGTTTATGGGTACTGTCCTTGTCAATCAAACAATATTGTGTGTTGGTGAGATTGCTTTCAGTTCTCAAAGCTAATGCTCTACAGAAACCTTTTCTTTCCTGAGATGCTCACTAAAATAGTACAGGTCCTTCAGGAACTAGTTAAAGGACATATTTAATAGTTCTTTAGGCACTGACAATTGCAGATAGATCCTCTGCTAAATCCCACTTGGTGCTGCAGCAGATTAAATGCCAAGCTTGCTACCATGCCCCTGAGACCCATATTAAGTGAATTTCACCCCTCCTGGGGCCGATGTGCTGCTGGGAACATGACCTGCAAAGGCTGAGGATGGAGAAGACAGGTATGGTAAGCTGCCTAACCCAGTAAAGGAGTCATTAAATGGGCATCATGGCAAGGCTTAAGCAGGATGGGGGCAGGATTTCTTCAGGGACAGACTGGAAATCTGAAAGGGTACTGGTGGGTGGTTTGCAGAGGGATGTTTGTGAAAAAGAGAAAGAAGCAGAAACCTGTTACAATCTCAATCCTGACAAAAGCAAATGCACAGTGTGCTTTGGCAAGGTTGGGTTTGTAGGCAAGGAGACCTGCTGCAGCCAGGGTGTACCTGTCACTGCCATTGATCACTTCACAAGGCCCCAGACATTAGCTGACTGTGGGCACTGGCAACCTTTCCAGCATCCCACATGAACCTATGGAAGAAGAACAGAGCCAGCAATTAAAGCACATCCCTTCCCTTGCAAGTCCATGTGCCCTGAACCTGGTGCTGCTCTTGTTAAAACACAAATCAAAGAGCACTCACATCGTCTGTGTTGGAATGGCTCAGGCACAGTTGTTATGAGCAATCGCTGCCTTTTAAATCCTGAACCCTGCAGCACTCATGTTCTTTGTGCATGTATGGATGTATGGACGTAAAATTCTACTTTTAAGAAAAATTAATAAAGAACTCCATCGTGCAGAACCCCTGGAAAGTGCCTGGCAGAGTTGTGAGGTCACAGAGAGAGGATCTTGCAGGGCACAGACAACCACTGAAAGTGATGATTGGAAGTCTCTACAGCCAGAAGCAGGGTCAGCACAGTCTGCAGGGCACCACTGGGCTGGTGGTATCACATTCCCAGCAGAAAATGCCCGTCCCCTTGACAGTGCCATGCTTGGCAGGAGTGAGAGTCATGGCTGTCCATGCTTCATGGACAGCCCCTCTCTTCTTACGCAGAGCTGGAGAGAGCTGAAACTCTGGTCTCCATCCCCCTGGCTTTTATAGGCCTCCCTGGGGTTGAGAAAGACTGCAATATTATTAATCATCTCATCAAATATTACAGTTCAGACAGCAGGTCTCTTAAGTGGTCACCATTAAATTTATCTGTGTGATTGCTGGGGCTCATATTATTAAACTTCGGAGCTTCATAGCTTTATCCTTTCTGAATGGCATGCAGTCCTTTGACACAGCCTGTCAGTCAGGGGTGCCTGAAGGACCATGGCAGGCTGAGCTTGGCTCCGGTTACCAGCGAGCTGGGAAGTCAATTCATGCAATGGTTCACAGCCCTCGTAGCCCTGGCACACGGAGAGCTGCTTCAACATGCTGGGAACAGGGAGAGGGTAACCATTACAGGGGAGCAGAAGGATTTTTATGACCACACTTAATTCCATGGTACAAAATCATATATTGACGTTATGGTAGAAGATCCTTCACCCTGTTATTGCTCAAAGACATGCATTTTATCAAAGCAAATGCTTAATTGCTCTTTGTTGGATACTGGTCATGGGACATTAGGCATCAATAAAAGACGACTCTTAAAATATGGGCTGAATTCTCTTTCCAGTGCAGTGTGGTGGTTATGGCTGCAGAACAAATTGGCTTCACTGCATTTTTTTTTGTTTGTTTGTTTCCCATTTGGGCAAGGTGGCTGATACCTCTGCCATAACCACATCCCTGATTCCCAGCCCCAGGCTTTGCCCTTGCAACCTTCCTCATGCAAAATGCCACACATTTTAATTCCTAGCTGATATGGGAAGAGCATGGCCCTGCAACAGAAGACAAGGCTGCATGATGATCAGCATGAGCACAGAGACACTAGTTGCTCTGAGGACATGGATGCTAGAGGGAAGCATTAATATTCTGGTCCACAACGTCTCCCTGCCATCTGTTGCACCAGTGCAAAGGACACCAAAATAAACTTCAAAATCCACAGTGAGGGAGAATACTCCAGATACTATTTCTATGGCAAGCTGTTCAAGCCTTGCACAAATCATCTTCCTCCTTTCCAAATGTAGTTGTTTTCAGAGATGTCCTGCCTTGAGGAGATGGGTTTTGTAGCTGTGAGGATTGTAGGAGTGTGATCATACATGTTGGTGTGCTCCAGCACAGCCAGCCCAGATTATTGCTGCAGATAAGGACGAGGCAGAAAGCATGTGGTCTCTAAAGCAGCTAGTGCAGATGAAGCAGGGAGCTCCAAGCTGGCAGTCCTGGAGCATCTTGTTCCTGAGCAGACAGCACCATTTAAAGTTTTTGGACATTTCCTGAAATGTCTGATGGAAAGGCCTGAAGGCCCACAAAGGCCTGAAGACTTCTCGAGGCCCTTGCACTGCTCTATCTCTTGCTAAAAGCCCTTCCACCAAGGATTCATCTCCTCCGAGTGCTGATGTCCTCTTCCCAGGAGAAGATCAGGAGGAAAATTTTATGAAGATTTATTCTTTATCTGGGGCTTGGGACTCTCCCAGTATAACATGCTTACTGCCTATGGCCCATTCTCCTGTCTCCTAGTATGTACAGGTAAAGATTTATGCCATTCCAGGTGCCAGCCTCACCGGAGAGATTAATGAGAGATAATTTCTTACAAAGAGGTTTATTGAGTTCTCTGAGTTCATTCACCAGCTGTGAAGTGAAACATCTGAAAACAGTTTTGGAATACTAAGTTCTTCCTGGCACTAGCACAAAAAAGGGAAACAGTGCCTTTTTCTGCTTGAGGTATTTATTCTGCTGGGCAGAGCAGGCTTCATGTACAAAGCCCTGGGAGCTGAGATGCTGGCATGGCTCACCCAGGGTGTGGGAAGATGTGCCTGGCATGCTCAAGGTGCCATGCTCTGCTTCTCAGCATCCTCAGCCCTGCAAGCTCCTGCGAGCAATGGGTTATTATTTCATGGCAGATTTGGAGAAGCAGGGAGCCCTGGAGACAAAGTCAAAGGTCATCACTCAGTTACAGCAATGTAAAGACACTAGAAAATGGGTTTGTGGCTATGGCACCCTGCAGACCTCTTGTCTGCTGGCCTTATGGCCTGAGATGTTGATTTGGTGTCATAGCAGTATCTCTTCTGCCACATTTATGCTTTAAGGGTGAAGAAAGAAAGTCTTTCCTTGGACCTTAATCTGGGCCAGTCCATTCATTGCATGTGTCTTGTTGACATGCCTCTTGGGAGACCCTCCTTCCATCTGCCCTACACAAAAGCCATTAGGCAACCTAGTACTGGCTCCTGCACTTGCATGCTGGACCAGGCAAGAGGGCAGGGCCCACACTAGCATCTCCTGGCAGAACAGTGTGTGGCCATATGGTTGGAGATGCCTCTGTTTTGCTGCAGCTGATTTTCTTCCTTGGTGCACGGCTCCTTTGAATAGGAGTCACCCTTGCTTGGGATGGAGGAAACTGGTTGCGATTAGGAAAGTGTCTTTTAAAAAAATCCTCCCATTACCAACTGGGCAGGTGACTGAGGTGTATTTTTGTATGCAAATATTTTCCACAAGGCATTCCTTTCCCATATCAAAGCACATTCCTACCCCTGCCAATGAATCATCCTACTAATTTTTATCCCTCTTGTACTTAGTGTACCTTGCCCATAACGAGTTCATGTTTTTGCACAGATGTTGAGGGTACACTAACTGGGAATAGTTGATGTGGGAACCTTAAGGTGTAAGGGCAGATTCAAATTTACATAGATACATAGAATTGTCTGGGTTGGAANAGCACCCCCAAGTCCTTTTCTGCAGGGCTGCTCTCTATCACCTCCTCCACAGCCTGTATTGATAGTGGGGATTGTTCCGGCCCAGGTGCAGGACCCTTAATGAACCCTACCATTTCCCTCAAAGTGTTACAGCATGTCCCCAGTGAGCCATGGTCACCCTGTGGGCTTTTTCTCTGGGTTACACCAGTGGGGAGGATCTGGACATCTTCACTTATTTATTTACATTTTGATGTCCTTCCTTGGAGGTGACTTTTCCACTATTCGCAGCACTTTTCCTTCAAAATCCCTTTCCCAACAGCATCCCAGCAACAGGATTGCTCCTTCTTCACATCCTGAAGAGATATGTTTGCAAATGCCTTTCCCACACATGGAATGCTGCAGCATCAGGGAAGCTCACATAAATACAAACTACAGTACTCACTCTTCCCACTGACTGTTTTTTGTCTTCAAACAACTATAAAAGAGGACAGTCAATATACCTTGCCAGGGTCTTTTTAATGCTTCCTGAGCCATTATGGTCATAATGCTTCTTCAGGCTGCTGTGTCAATACATTTGAGACACTGAACATGTCAAAACCACATAAAATCTTTATTAAGGTGAAATTAAATGAGCAAGCTCAAATCAGTAACTTAAATGGATATTATCCTTCAAGGATGCCAGACCTAAAAACCAGACACAGCGGAAAAATCCAGGGCACCTAAAGTTAGGATTAAATTAATGAGAAACTCAAAATTTTGCCACAGAGCCTGGGCAGAAGGAATTTAGTAGGACAGGAATTGCTGTTACAGTGCTCTGGACATCTGCCCTTTTATTTTTATTGCAACTTTGGCCTGAGCTGAAAATGTGCAGCTAGTCTGGGGCAAGCAGGAGGAAAACAATTATTGGCATGAATGTTCATCCTCCCTCTGCTCAACAAATTAACCCAGACTGAACAAAAGAAAAAAACCCACAAATGATATTACTTATTTTTATTACTTATTTAGGGTCCGAGGTGACATTATATGGGGCTGCATTGCCTCAGTAGGGTGTCTCTCTTATCCCAAACCCCTCCAAGCACTTTCATACCCTTCAAAGGTACCAGTGCCATACTCACATGAAGAGTCTGGCTGCAGGACTGCAGGGGGCTTTCAGCTCAGTGCCTGATGCCAACCACCCTCCTCCCAGCCTTGCACAGGGACTGAACATCTGATATTTTCACTTGCCAAAAGGAGACCATGAGAGGACAAGGAGAGCATGTGAGAGCTTCCAGGACCCTGAAAAAGAAAAGCTACAGCTCACACCCTACTCACCTTCCTGGTGCCCTTAGCTGTGGAGCACGCCAGCCATACACAGGTCAATGCAGCAGCAGGGTGCTCATCCTGCTGTGTGCCATCTGTGAGCTCCCAGGAGAGTAAAATATCTGGTGTTTCAACCCAAGGCAGCAAGAAGGGTGGAAGTACTGCAGGTACCACAAGGCTACTGGAACACCAGAGCTGGGTCCAGGCTCTTCTCACAGATGGTGTCCAGCAGGCAGAAGCACAGGCCCACTGCTGCCTCTTCATCCAAATGTTTGGCAGGGGAATGGGATCCATATCAACTTGTCTGGGCTCAATACTTTTCAACAGCCTAGTATGGCTTGCTTTGCTTCACTTACTTGTGAGCTCCTGTTCTGCGGTTCTGCAATGCTTCGCAAGTGTATAGGTTCAGCCCAGGCCACCCCTGCCGCCCAGGGAGCAATCACAGATGGTTAGTAGATGTGCAGGACTGGAACAATTTATTGCCCTCTGGGACCAGCCTGGCAGGAGGGCTCAGAAAGGCTCAGGCTTTGCATTTCCAGAGGGTGCCATTGCTCTGGTGTTCCCTACAAGGTACAGGGTGGACCCAGTTCCTCTGGAGGCTCTCACTTGGATTAGAAGGAGGCATACACCTCAGCACTGACTAGTGGGTTGGTAACTGGTAGTACAGCTTCAGTTGGGTCCCCAAAGCACCATCAGCCTCTTCCAGCTGTGGAAGAGCTCCCTTGTGCCCATGGCATGTTTTGAATGGAATGCTGACAGTTTTCCACTGGAGGGATGGAAATTGACATCCCTTCTGCATTATTGTTCTGATACTTTCACTTCAGCAGGTGGGATTCTATAGCCTGCCAAGAGGATTTCGCATTTCACAAAGGAGCTCTTTTGCCAACACACCTTCTCAGTGGAAAGCTGAAAAATTGCTCGGTTCCAGCCTATTTAGTTTTAATTGTTTCCTTTACTTCTCATTGCCTGCAGCAAAATATCACCTTTCTCTCACAAACATCCAGTCTGGGAGCCAGTCACCCTGCACGGCCACTGCCACCACTACCACCATGCCATCCCTCCTGACAGTCCCATGGCTCTCAGGGGTCTTGTTTCTGCTGGGCAGGACTGAATTTCAGGGAGGAGGTGGCAGCTTGCATTGGCCTCAGCAAGCACCAGGCAAGGAATAGTTGCAGTGCTCCCATTGCTGCGCTGTCTCTGAGGTCTTTGCTGGTGGCTGCTCCAGTTCTCCCCTCTGCTCACATACATCCACTGTGTTGCCTTTCCCAGCCAGCTCTCCCCTCCCTGCTTCCCAGCTTCCCTCCAGCAGCTGCTGTGGAGGGGCCAGTTTGTAACACTTGCTTCCAAGATGGCTTTGAAAAGAAAGGGTCATGTTGTCAAGTGAGGAACATAATGCACACAGAGACCCCGGAGGATTTGGAACAGCAGAAGATGAGAAAAGTCTCTCCTCCCTCCCTCCTTTCGCCACAGAGCAGGCTTTGAGCACCAGTGAGCTCAGGTACCTTCCCAGGGCGATGCAGTGCACCACACCTCAGGTGAGCATCACCACCAGGATCTCTCCTCCCACTCCTGCTCCTTACTCAGGGGCTCAGGGCAGCCCTTCCCCAAGGATGCTCCTCTTCACAAAGATGACAGCCCCATGTTAGCTGTGGAAAGCAGGGTCTTGCAACCTCGGGGAAAAGGTTGTGGGGACTCCTAAGCCTGATTGGAGGTTACGGCACCAGGAGGAAACAGCATAGTTCCCTTTCCATTCAGGATCCATCCAGGGAGCACTGCTGGGCGTGCCCCCAAGCAACCTTAGCCACCCACCAGGCTGAAGGGACTATTGTCTCACTCCAGTACAAGGCATGGCTGCAGAGCTAGATGCCAGCCTGAGACAGAGCAAAAATACACACCACCCGCCAGAGTAACCCCTGGCTAATTTCTTTTATCCCCAGGATAAAATACTGCTGTGGGTGCAGCCCAATGCTGGCCTACCCAAGCCAGTACATCCCAGCCCTGGGCTGCCCAGCACTGTGCTGGAGCCAGCAGCACTGCACTTCCAGAACTGCACGTTTTCCTCTGCTCAGTTCTGGGGAAGAGCTGTAAAACAAATGCTCATAAATTAATTACCTAAAAGAGTGGCAGAATGTTATTAGATACTTGGGAGTTAATTGTACCAATGTTAATCGCATGTATTTTAATGGCACCAGTAGAGATGTAATATGTAATACCATAGGTATTCCAGAATAATTTAGCAATTTAATTAACTTTTTTAATGCCCCTTTTAAATCACCTGCCCTCTTCCTCTCATAGTCTCTGAGAGGAAGGAGAAAGAAACTTTTCCACTTGGCTAAATCTATTACAAACTCATTTTTGTTGGTAAAGATAATGTTTTATTTCTCAGCAAATCTATTCCCAGTAGAGAACCCCCCCAAAGTGATCCCTGTGTGACAGGGTGGCCAAGCAGCACTGTGATTGCCCAGTCCTAAATTTGGAAGGCTGTACCAGAGCTGGGAGAAATGTTTTGGACAGATCATGATGGGATGAAAAGATAAAGACTAAAAAGATTTGTGGATTTGGATCAAATTTGAGAAGCCAAGCCAGGACAAAGAATGGAAGATAAATGTAAACAACATCAGGCCTTTTATTCCACCCCCTCAAAATGTTTGATTTAGAAAAAAGGAAAAAATACCTCATTTCTCTCCTTTCAACTCCCCCCAGGTGCAGGCAGCTGAGAGGTGACCAACCTCTAGGGCAGCATCTGAGCAGGAAAAAATTACGTATTTGCTTTCTGCACCCACTGCTTGATCAGTGCAACACCTCAGGATGGCACCTGGGGGTCCAGGGGAGGTGGATATAGCAGGAGACAAGTGATTTGGGCCACATGGGAGATGCTCCTCAAGCTGCCGCGCCCCTCCCCACACTGGCAGAAAAGAGACCACCAGAAGCCATTGCTCTCACAGGCTTTTATTGTCCAGCTGGCCCCTGCCTCCTGCCCCACTGCCCACAGCCAGCCAGGCCCCTCACCACCACACACACCAGTGGAGGAGACCCACGGCCATCCTTGACCCCAGCCACCTGCCCAGGGTGGCACATTCTTCCTGGCTCGTTTTTGGGTTTGTTTGGGGCTTTTTAAATATTTTCTTTTAAAAATATAGAAGCTGTGGAAAGCAGCTCTCTTAAAAATGCTCGATGCTGGAGTGAAAAGCATTGTTGCCATCCTTATTACGAAGCCCTGCTGGGTGCCCGTGCCTGCCTGCGGCAGTGCCAGCGGGGCCAGGGCAGCGGCACTGGCTGCTGCCTGTGGGGTGGGGAGGAGAGAGACAGAGAGACCCTTCTAAAAATAGAATTATTGTGCCAACTTGTTTGGAGTGAATGAAATACATAAAACACCAGCGTTAGATTAGCCTTGTCGTGTCCAATATTGCTCCCAGCAGAGTCAGCATAGCGCCCTGGTGCAGCTGCAGTCCCCCTTGTCTCACCCATGGGGTGGGTGCCCCATGCCAGCCCCTAGATCTGCTCCCCACCACAGGGCTTGCTGCTCTCGCCTGCCACCCACTGTAGGGACACCGGGGCAGCCCGGGACAGCCCGGGAGCCATTATAAATAGGAAACTGTAAACACAACGATTGGAGATAAGAGACATCTACGATCACAGGGTTTACTAGTTCAAATATCCCACCCTCCCCCACAACCCGTACACTTATTTCCCTGTCCCCACTCCATAAAAAGGTCTCCAGTAACAAAATTTTCATTCCAGGCTCAGAGTAAAGATGAAGTGCTCGAGGAGTAAAAAGGGACATTGCAACCTTAGTCGTCTTTGCTTGGGAGGGGAGAAGGTGGAGGGAGGGAGAGGATTAGCTGGTTCAGGTCCTTTGCAAGTTCATTTGGTTTGTCTGGAGTACTCCTAGGGTTATACCTGAGATGAAGACATCTAGGGGACACTCCATAGCTCAATTAAAATGTGGGTGGTGTTTTGTGCCTAGAAAAGCCCTCGCTCTTGTGTCACGCTCGTCCTGCACAGCAAGAGAGCAGCACCCCTCCTTCACTTGGCACAGGGCTATCTGAACCAACGCTCAGCTGAGGCGGATCCTTCATGTGTCGAGGATCTCGCTGGTGGGCGATGGCTCATGGGGGATGCCCTGTGTGCTGTGGATGGTCTGGTTGTGGGAGAGGGAGTTCTGCTGGAGCTCCAGGGCGATGGCATTCTGGGGGAACTCCTTCACCTGCCTCTTGTACTCAAGGAAGGTGCATGCCTTGGTAGCAATGGCGATGATGTTCTTGCCAATAAAGATGGTGGAGACCCTGCTGTCCTGGAACAAGACCATGTTGATGGCCCGGATAAAGATGGTGACAATGTTAATAGTGACCAGGCTGAGGACAGGGTAGAGCATCATTTTTTGTGGGGCAATGTGCTCCCCTTGCATGCTGATCTCACTGAGGGACACGCAAGGCAGAATCAGGAGGAGTATGTAGCAGTAGAAGAACATGAGCCCCTCTGCCCAGATGGGCAGTCCGGTCCTGTGTGGCTCCCACAGGTTGGCCTGGATGTCCAAGATATCCAGCAGGTCGAGGGCCACCCAGAAAAGGCGGCCCCGCAAATCCTCTTTCTTCCGAAAAGTCCGTATGTACTCCATGCTGTCCAAGGCCACCAGCACCAGGTAGAGACCCGGCACACAAATGGAGAGGAGCAGGGTTAGTGCTTTCCTGGCCACTGTCTCCAGGTTCTTCTTGTCTGCTTTGTAATTCTGAAAGATGAAATAGAGCTTGATCTCCAATACAAAGATGTAGAGGAACCACAGGATCATGGCATAGCCCCTCTTGGCTGTCTTCACTTCTGCCCCCACCCATACTGCCACATAACGCAGCACAATGAGGAAGCAAATGTCCCCCACCAGCACAATGATGCAGACACCAATCTTGCGGGGCCCCTGGTTCTGCTCCACCAGGTAGGCATCCATGAAGGCCATGCTGGTCATGATGACGATGGTGGTCAGACAGACGTGGCGCTTGTCGGGTGGCGGCAGCACCATGGTGAGACAAGTGGCCCTCCCTCCGCGCTGGCACTAGGGGAGTGGTCCTGCTGGCGGGACACAGGTGGACATCCAAAGTGAGCTGCTCCGTCCCTCAGCCCCAGGAAGAGGTCTCTGGAGAAGCAGTGGCTCAGCTGGCAGTTCCACTCTCCAGGGGCTCTGGGCTGCCCCTGCAGACCCTACCCCAGCTCTCTGCCCTTCGCTGGCTGTGCCCTGCAAGCACCACAGCTCTGTCCCCAGCCCTGGGCTGGCCAAGCAGCCCAGCCCCAGGCACTCTCCGCCCCCAGCAGCCAGGGCTCACAGGCATGCAGGGCCTCCTGGAGCAATGTCCCTCCTCTGTGGCAGGCCGCCCATCACTGTCAGGCTCTCCAGCAATCCTATGGCACTAATGCACCTCCAGGTTCCACGCCCCAAATCCCTCGAAATGCGGTAGGTAACGGGCAGCAGGCAGACCTGTCTGGCAGGGTAGGAAGGGGAGGTCTCCTCTTCTCAGTTAGACCCCATGCTCCTCCAGGATCTCTGGGGGTCCTGTTGTGTCCTCAGAGAGAACCACCTTCACACCTATCCCTGCGGGGCTGTGCTGTGCTCCTGCTGATTCCAGCTGTATGTGCATCCCTCCATCCCTGGAAAAGAGGGCAGAGAATGGATGTTAGGGAACCTCCATGTGCTGGCCATAGGATGGTGAGCATGACAGCTTCGCTCAGATCCCACCACACTGCAGCATGAGACAGGCTCATGCTAGGTACCTTCTCACTGCTGGGAAACCCTGTGCATGGCTTAATGCAGAACAGCTTTTTATTAAGGACAATCACATCCTAGAGTGTCCTGCATGGAAACATGGTGTGCTGCTGTCACGCAGGCACTCTCCATCCAAAACTTCTTGGCAAGCTCAAGCTCTGTACAACCCAGGTGAACACAGGCAGATCTGTGAGTGCCCCATAACACCACCTCGAGCTCAAGGTGTCCCAGCTCAGCTGTGTCGCAGTTGCAGTGGGGAGTGGGACCTCCATGATCTGCAAGGGTCTCGGCCCGTTGTCTGTTCTGCTAAATTATGGCCATGGGCTTTTAGCACTTACTGAGGAGTGGAGCGCTCAGCTTCCAGTGAGGAATAAATAACAGCGAGCTCTCTGAAGAGGGCTCTGGGGTGTTTTTCTTGCTGCTTGAGCAGCTGCCTGACGGGGTATGAAGAGGTGCTCAGAGTGGCAGGCCGCCAGACCCCTGCCATGGCAGCAGCAGGGGAGGGGCTACAACAGCTTGCAGAACATGGGGCATGTCCCTTCTCGAATAGGGGTGAGGTTAGGGGTGGCACACAGGGCTTGGGCTGTCCCTGGCATGGCAGGAGAGGGGGTAGGAAAGCTGTCCCTGGGGTGGCATGAGGTTCCAGCAGCTTTCTGGATCGGCTTAACTGCTCAGCTCATGAACATGCTGTTCTTGCTTAATTCATTTGTTAATCTTTTCTGTGCACTCCCAGGAACTGAATAGGTCCCAGTGTACTCAAGAGAACTATCAAACTGCTTACACAGAATGGAGGAGAGAGATAACCATCACAGTCAGAGATGCCCATCACATGCCATGTGACAACTAGCCCTACTGCATAGCCATTCCCTGGTGGTAAAGTGCTTGACCCCACAGACCCCCTATAGATCACCCCATCTTCTCCTGTGGAGCCTGGCCACCCTAGTCATGCCTGACCATGGATCCTCATCTCTCGTGCAACCTGTGCTTCACAAGCCCTCAGTGCCAGTGGTGGAAATCATGGCCCTGGAGATAACATCCCTGGGGTGATGCAGCCAGGCTGCTGGGTCTGAGAACCTTCCTGGCCCAGCTGCCAGGGTTAGGCTGAGCCTACACCTGGATTTGGAGGGCTGTGAAGGTGCTGAACTAAACCCTGTACATGCATGCACTTTGGCTGCTCATCCCTTGGGGCCAGGGGACGTCTCTGCTTGTAGGAGCAAGACCAGGACCCAGGGAAAGATCTGGGAGCTGTCAGAGGGACTCAGTGCCAGAGCCCGCCCAGGACATGGTGACACTGCTTCTGCTCCTACTGGCTGGCTTAAACCTGGCCTCTCTCATCTTTTAGGGAAAGAGGCAGAGGTGGAGGTTGAAGGGAAGAAACCAAGCCTGAGGGACTGTAGACCATTAGAAACCTGCCCTACTTTGCACAGGGAAGTGTATTGCAGCTGCCTGTGTTTATAGGGCTTCATTTAAATAAAAGCTGGGTTGTCTCCTCTTCAGGGAGAGAAGAACAAAGCAGAACAAGTGGGAAGCCAGATGAGTCAGAGTCAGCCCTAACATGTGCTTGAGTAGGTGGACACCAGGGATGCATGTACCTGTACCTGGTTCCCTAAGGACGTGGCAGGCAAGGACATTGTGCTCAGCAAACATTAGCAGGGGACTTAAAAACTTCTGTCCCAGCCGGGACACCCACATTGTTCTTCCAAGTCCACTGCTAAACTCAGGCAAAGTAGTGAAAACTGGTGTGTTAAAATAATTTCCCAAACGAGAATTGCTCTGAAAGAAACCAAAAAGATGGAGAAGAACCTAAATGGTGCTTCCCAGGCAAGGCACCCACTGCAGCCCCACTCTCACCAGCACAGCTCTCTGTGATGTCTTGTAGCTGCCGTTTACAGCTTCAGTTTGTTCTTTCCTGAGGTTTTGGATATAAATATACAGTCATTGCTATAACAGCTTTTAAACTCATGCCAAGTTTTACAGGGGATTTATAGCCAAGGATGTCTAATTCCAGATAAATAAGGTCTTTCAGGAAGGAATGGCGTGGGTTTTTTTCTTTCACCCTAAAGCATTTATGCCTTCAAAAGACAGAGGTTATTTAAAGGGCAGTGGGTGCATCGCAGCACATTAAGGTTAAGAGGCAGCTTGCTTGTAAATCATGCCCCTCTGCCCCGGTGTTACATGTGTGGTCTGGGAAGCCATGGAAGACATGCTCCTGGCCCAAGCTATTCTTAACACCCACACGGAAGGTCATGGAAAAACCCTGCCCTGCCTCTCAGTGCATGCCCAGGGCACTGGACGATATTCATTCATGATGTTTACAACAGCAGCAAACAAGTCTTTCTCCACCAGTGCTGAGCAGATTGTTTTCAGAAAAAAAATATGCTCAAATAGTGGATTCTTCCTTCTCATCCACTCCTGAATGATTCACAGCAGCTTGGGTTTGATAAACATGCTCATTTGCTATGGTGACCTTTCAGAGCAGACAAAGGCGATCATGGGGCTGAGCTGAATTGCAGGGCTTGAGCACTGCTTTCTCTTGGGTTAAATCCTATATTACCCAGGGCAAGCACCTTTCTTGCCTTTTGCAAATAGTTTCCACGCATTTCCTGCAGTGAAAGCTCTTCTTTTTATTTTCCAGCTGTACAATAGCTGGTATTTTCCCCATGCCTCACAACCCCAGTGCTATATGGAAATATAAAGGTCTCTGCCTATCTCTGGAGCAGAGTTTGCTTCTTTGAGTAATGTGTGACCATCCTGCCAGGGAGGCGAAACATTAAACTCTCCTTGGAGGACTATTAAAAAAAAGCAGGTAGTTTTTAAACAACAATTACTCTGTGAAATACTGATTAATAATTTTTAAATGAGTGCATTTGATAGTACACTCAGAAACTGCTTGTGAAATGTGCTGGATAAACAAGAAAATGAGCATGTCAGATAGCCATGAGCATATGTGAAGCAAATATTCATTTAGAGAACTATTCGCAAAGTTTTCTTTCCTGCAGAAATTCTTGTAAATAAAAGGCAGCTCACCTGAATATAATGAGCCTGGAGTATTACAGATGCCAACTAGCCAGGCTTGCAGCTTCCTATGGAAAGGGATCCAGCAGCCTTTGCATGACGCTCAGTGCCAGGGCTCCCATGAGCAGGTATTGCAGCAATGCTTCTCTCTAGGCAACTATGGGCTTCCTTACAGGGACAAAAATTCACATATTCTCCTCTGTCACTGTC
This sequence comes from Chloroceryle aenea, assembly GCA_013399075.1. NCBI lineage: Eukaryota > Metazoa > Chordata > Aves > Coraciiformes > Cerylidae > Chloroceryle > Chloroceryle aenea. The sequence continues at coordinate 554,871 of VWZY01000669.1, read as the reverse complement.
CTGTGCAAACAGCTCCATTGCTTGCATTGGAGGAAGCAAATGAACTTGATAATACCTACAGCAGCTTGTGACCGGCTGGCTGATACACACACTTAACCACACACACACAGTGGTTAAGTGGACCTTAACCACTACAGGACAGTGTCCAGCCAAACCAGTGAAGACCAGCAGCACAGCATGGGGACAGGCAGCAGCAGCACATCTCCTCTCCATCTCCAGGGCTTGCTTGGGGACACCCCATTTCCCAGACCAGCCTGCCCCTTCCCAATGCCCCTGCAGTGGGAGAGGCTGTGGTGGGATGTACAGGGGGCTGTGATTTCCTGGAGATGCTTGAGGGTCCTGCAGGTGGGTCCAAACCCAAATAAAGCACAGGGCTTGCACTCCAATTTCTGCCCTGCTTCCTCTGTCACCAAGAGAAAATGAGCAGCAGAGGTGCAGCCCCTGTCCTTATTACTCTGGTGCCTCTGCTCTGGCTAGGGAGTTATTCCTTGGTCTTGTTTTTTTCCCAGCCCTCCCAGCTGCAATAAAGCACCTGTGGTTACCCAAGAATATGCGGTCACAGCCTTTGCTTCACCATCTGCCCAGCCAGTTTGGTAGAAAATTAAACTGTGCTTTCTACCACTCATTGCAATGTGATTAATTACCATACTACTGGCATCTGCAACCCGCAGTCACCCATCACCAGTGCCATCCTGCATCCTGTCCTGCCTCCACTAGCTGCCTGTGCCCAGCTTCACCTGGCATGGCACCATGGCACCAGGCACCACAGCCAAGAGCCATGAAGGTTCTGTGAGCTGCCAGCGTCCCCGCACACCCACACAAACCCCATCTCCTGGGGCTGCGGAGCAAGTGGCCACAGAAAAGCCTTCAGAGATGGTGGAGTCACTATCAGACCACAGCCTCATTAATGCCAGCAGGCACGTCCTGAACCCTGGCTCTTCCTGGCAAATTAGTCTGAAATTATTTAAGCAATTTGAATTCTGTCTATAAATAAAAGAGGGAATGAGTGAGGCAAGAGTATACACAACACACTTCCCAGGTAGTTAGGATACTGCCTTGCTTAAAGCTTCATTTGCACTTTAATTGCTTTGATTTATTCCAGTTTTCCTGAGTGTAAATCCGAAGCTCCCCTTCACTTAGTCCTTCAGCCCTTTGAATAGCTACTGCCCCACAAAGCCCTTTCCCTGGCTGGCAGTGCCTGCCCCACCATGCCCTCTGTCACCACACTGTCCTCAGCATGGGGCAGGATGAGGTGACAGGCATGGCCACCTTTTGCAGGCACTAAAAGCTATCCACAGCAGAGCCACCCGGGCGATGGCATCACTCAATGACTGTGCTTCAGGGAGCAACCAAGCAAGAGCCAAGAGACCTGCTCTCAGCAGAGGCTGGGTCTGGAAAGCAGCTCTTGATTGCTTTTTGTGACCCACTGGATTGTTAGAGAGCTCCACAGAAGGATGGGGCTTACAGGGAAAGCAAATTCTCCTCTGACTTAGAAACTATAAACCATGTCATCCCCATGTCATTGCATTTTCTTGCCTTGCCTTACTGAAAATCGGTGCCAGTGTGTGTCTTGGTCAGCCTCAGTGACCTGTGGGCAGGGATTTCACCTGCTCCCCAGGGCAGTCCCTGGGGACTGATGGGGCAGGGGGATGCTCAGACCCTGGGGAATGGGGAAGGCCACTCCTTGGCAGAGGCTGTGCCCAGCCCCCTCTGAGACACTACTGGCATCCCAAGTGCATCCTGTGAAGGAAATGAGATTGAGGAAGATTTTTCCGGACTCTGTGCACTAATTGTGTCCGAAGGAGGAAACAGTCCACTCACTAATGATTACAATTTACCATGTAGGAGCATCAAGAAACAGGAAAAGAGCTGCAAAGTGGTTCCAGAACATGATCCAAACAAGCAATACAGCAGACCTGTCAGACAAAACCAGCTCCTGCTTACACCAGTGAGTGCATCCTCTGTGCCCTCACACTTGCAAAGCCCCTCAGTTCCCTTGGGATATTCATTTCACAGCCTTTCCCAAAAAGAAATCCAAGCAGAATGTATCAGACTTGTTGCCTGAGTAGGAAAAAAGTTAAAACACCATTTTGATCATATTTTTGTGACAGGGTGGGGAACTGCTGCTTGCCCAAAGCAGAGCCCTGTGCAGGATGGATGGCCTTTTGTGTTCACAGCCCTGTTCCTTCTGGCTGTCCTGGACAGGGCCTTTCCACCAACACAGGCAGCTGGAACTGCTGGTAATATCTCCTCATTCACAAACACACTGAGTCAGCTGATATTTGACAGATGTGTAAAGAAAAAAAAAAAAAAAAAGAAAAAGAAAAAAGGCTTTTCAGGTATTTTTGGTATTTAAACAGTTTAGAGAAGGTAAATGATTCATTTTGACTTGTACATAAAACGTGACATTATAATACTATGTTTTGACACTACCAAAACAATTTACCATTTTCACAGCAAAATGTGATGCTTCTGTAGAGGAATTCCTTGGCATTTTGAAGTGAGCTGGATTTTCAAGATTTTGGTCTGATCTGGACCAAACCCCAGATCTGAGTGTGAAAATCCCCCATAGTTTGTAGGTTTGGGTGTGCAAAGCAGGGCGCATTCCGCAAACATCTGCTTGCCTGTGCATTTGCCATGGTGGGAGGTACATGGGGAGCTCAGGGCCCATGGACTGCAGGTCCTGGTCACAGACGTGTCCCCATCTTCTTCCCCTACTGCAGGCTCCCTGCACCCTCTGTTGCCCCCTCTCAAACAAAAGGCTTTTCCCCTCTCTGCTGCCTTGGGGGTCCTCCTGAGCCTGCCTTGCCCATAAAGACCTGCTCCTCCTCTGCCAAAGTCCATCAGCATCTTCTCTGTGACTCTGCCCTCCCAAGCTCCCCACCCAACCCAGCACTCCTGCAAACACTGTGCCCAGCATTAGCTCTCCCAGGGGTGGTAGGACTTGCCCCTGCCAGGGGAATTTGACACAACTGTAATACTTTTCTGCTCTCTGGGATGTTTCTCCACTTTTTTGAGACACTGTTAGATTTTAAATGTTTCCTTCAGCACACTCCCAGCCCACCACACTGTGCTGTCAGCAGATGCAATCAACATCCTTGACACTTCCCCAGCCAGGTCACCCATGTCAGTGCCAGTTCCTCAAGTAGGACCTGTCCCCTGACTGAGAAACTATCTTGCTTTGGGATGAAGGAGCCATACTATCCTTGTGCTGGGGGCAAAGCGTGTCACACAGGTGAGGAAGCACTAGATGCATGGAATCCCTCCTTCATCAGCACCACAGGGATGTGTTTCCACAACTTGCATTTGCACAAGTCATCTAACTAAAATACAGCAATAAACCATCAGCTCTGACCTCTGCTGGTACCTTCCTGGACAGATAGACCTAATCCAATGGCTCACCAAGTTTGACCTGCAAGCAAAGCCAAGAGCTTTGATTTTCACTGTGCTACAAACAGTTATAAATTCAAAAACCAGGACCAAGCCAGGCCAGGAGTGTAAAACCTGGATCTGATTTTGGTAGCCTGGGGCTGTACTTTTGTGTGTGTCACTACCAGGTCATCAAATAACCTCACATTGTTGGTATTAGGGGAAAGGAAGGTATGGAGACAGTACACAGTCCTCATATAGACAACTTAGAATCATAGAATCATAGAAAATTATTATGGTTGGAAAGGACCTCCAGGACTGAGTAATCTGGACATCCGTAAGTCCATGGGTCCTGATGGCATGCACCCACAGGTGCTGAGGGAGCTAGCACAGATCATAGCCAGATCACTCTCCACCATCTTCAGTAAGTCTTGGCAGACAGGAAAGTTGCCTGGGGACTGGAGGAGGGCAAACATCACTCCAGTCTTCAAAAGGGGTAAGAAGGAGGACCCGAGCAACTACAGACCAGTAAGCCTCACCTCCATCCCCAGAAAGATAATGGAGCAATTTATCCTTGGTGCTATCCTTAGGCATATCAAGGACAAGGGGGTCATTAGGAGCAGTCAGCATGGTTTTACCAAGGGGAGGTCATGTTTGACCAACCTGACAGACTCTTATGAGGACATAACTAGGTGGATAGATGATGGTAGAGCAGTGGATGTGGCTTATCTCGATTTCAGTAAGGCATTTGACACTGTCTCCCACAGCATCCTTCTAGCTAAACTGAGGCAGTGTGGTCTGGATGATCAGGTATTGAGCTGGATTGGGAAGTGGTTGAAGGAAAGAAGTCAGAGTTGTGGTCAAGGGGATGGAGTCTAGCTGGAGGCCTGTAACTAGTGGGGTCCCACATGGGTCAGTTCTGTTCAACATATTCATCAATGACCTGGATGATGGCACAGAGTGCACTGTCAGCAAGTTTGCTGATGACACCAAGCTGGGTGGAGTGTCTGACACACCAGCAGGCTGTGCTGCCATCCAGCGAGACTTGGACAGGCTGGAGGGTTGGGCAGGAAGAAATTTAATGATATTCAACAAGGGCAAGTGTAGAGTCTTGCATTTGGGAAAGAACCAGAATCCGAAGAACCAATCAAAGAACAAAGTTATCAGTATAGGCTGGGGACTGATCTGTTGGAAGGCAG
>VWZY01000669.1:534751-547291 GCA_013399075.1 Chloroceryle aenea | reverse complement strand
TTTTTTTTTTTTCCCCTGAGTTCAAGTGCAGCAAACCTCACCTCATACCTCAGCAATGCAGGCACAGCAAGCAAGCAAGAACTTGTGGGTGATCTGCAAATTCAAGGAACCTTTGCCTTGCCATGCACTTTGTGAACTTATTTTGACAAGATTGGCCCAGCGTTAATTGTTGATTGAAATAGCTCACCACTAGCTGTCGTGAAATCTTGGCAGGATAAGTACTTCAGTGGCACATCCTCCAACAAATAGCTATCAATTTGTCTGGTTTTAAATCACACTTGAGCCATGGTATGGGGTTGGTGATGCCACAGATCTTGAAATGGGCCTCAGTGGACTGCTTTACATTTATTCTCCATCACTTAAGTCCATGCCTCTGCCAGATCCTTCTGGAACAGGCACTCTCCAGGTCAGTGTGCTGTGAGTCATGGTACACGTTAGGCTCAGGAGCACAGCAGGTAGATGTGGTTGGTCCTCCTTGTAGGCATCAAGCTCAAGGTCACACACACCCCTATCCTGTGTGTGCCTCAGCCTCTGGGGTGTGGGCAACACTGGCATCTTCTACTCTGACATTGCCTGGGAGACAAACACTGCACCCATCTCAATACAAAGCAAGAAAAATAATGCCAGCCCAGAGGCTGTCCTGGACACATTTCTCTTCCTCTGATTTCCAGCCTTCCTTCTACCAACCATACAATAAATCTAATAAAATCTGTCTTGCTGGTGTTTAATTCAGTTTCAGCATCCAGAGACCGGACTTCTTATATCACTCACAGACCTAAACAGCTATGTCCTTGGCACACAAACCAGGCCAAGGGGCTGCTGCAGGCTACTTTAAAAGAGAGAAATTACCTAGGATCAGAACTTGCTCTCCCAATCAATTATATGTTCATAGATCTTCCCTGGGTCATGCCTAATTGAATTATTTAAATGCTTGAACAGCATGGTCAGAGGCAGATGATGACTTCTCGGCTGAAGTCTAGGGACTAAATGAGATGCCTAATGTGTTTCATCTTGAGGACAGCTCTCTGCAGCACCTGGTAATCTGCACTGTGTTCAGTCCAGTTCCACCTCTAGTGGGCAGCTGGGCTTGAGTCCAAATTTGCTGCATAACTTGGAACTGCATTGTTAGGATGGTGGCTCTGTTCCACATAGCATCTTCTGGTCCCTAGCCCCAGTGGCTGCAGAGTCACATCTCAGTAGAGCTTGGAGGCTCACAGAGCCAGGGCTGCAAATGCCCTAATCTGAGCTTCCAGGAGCATGTCTGACAACTTCACAAGGAGGATCACTGGTGTTAGCATATGCTGCTAATGAATTACTGCACAGTTCCCAGAAGGACAGATTTGTGTTTCCATGATGCCTTCCCAAAGGTCATAGAATCATAGAATAGATTGGGTTGGAAAAGACCTCCAAGATCATCGAGTCCAACCCCTGATCCAACTCCAATTACTATATCATGGCACTAAGGGCCATGTCCAATCTCTTTTTAAAAACCTCCAGGGATGGTGAATCCACCACCTCTCTGGGCAGGCCGTTCCAATGCCTGATTACCCTCTCTGTAAAGAATTTCTTCTTAACATCTAACCTAAACTTCCCCTGGCAGAGCTTGAGCCCATGTCCCCTTGTCCTGTTGTTGGTTGCCTGGGAGAAGAGGCCAACCCCCACCTGACTATAACTTCCCTTCAGGTAGTTGAAGAGAGTGATGAGGTCACCTCTAAGCCTTCTCTTCTCCAGACTAAACAACCCCAGCTCCCTCAGCCTCTCCTCATAGGACTTGTGCTCAAGTCCCTTCACCAGCCTGGTTGCTCTTCTCTGGACCCGCTCCAGCACCTCAATATCCTTCCTGAACTGAGGGGCCCAGAGCTGAACACAATACTCAAGGTGTGGCCTCACCAACGCAGAGTACAGGGGAAGGATCACTTCCCTGCTCCTGCTGGCCACACTGTTCTTGATGCAGGCCAGGATGCCATTGGCCTTCTTGGCCACCTGGGCACACTGCTGGCTCATGTTCAGCTTCCTGTCGATCAGCACCCCCAGGTCTCTTTCCACCTGGCTGCTCTCCAGCCACTCCGTGCCCAGCCTGTAGCGCTGCATGGGGTTGTTGTGGCCAAAGTGCAGGACCCGGCACTTGGCCTTGTTGAACTTCATTCCATTGGAGTCAGCCCAACTCTCCAGTCTATCCAGATCCCTCTGCAGAGCCCTCCTGCCCTCCGGTAGGTCGACACTCCCTCCCAGCTTGGTGTCATCAGCAAATTTGCTGATGGTGGACTCAATCCCCTCATCCAGATCATTGATAAAGATGTTAAACAGGACTGGGCCCAGCACTGATCCCTGGGGGACACCACTAGTGACCAGCCGCCAGCTGGATGCAGCCCCGTTCACCAGCACTCTCTGGGCCCGCCCCTCCAGCCAGTTCCTCACCCAGCACAGAGTGCCCCTGTCCAGGTCCTCCACCCACCTCCCATGCAGCAACACAGTGATGCTCCAAGATGCCCAGGAGCCAGACCTGAGAGATGCTGGGAACTGCTGCAGCCCCTTGCACAGGCACCAGCTGGCATATGGGAAGGGTTCAGGGTGCCCAGGGTGAGTACATGCAGAGGGACTGTATATCTCAGTCAGGATCTGTGGTACACTCTCCTTTGCATCCATCCTGCAGTGTCAGCCAGTTGAGGACACTTCCATATCCCTTGTGCAGCTCAGACCACCAGCATCCCAGTCCAAACACCCGGGTGGTGCCTCTGCAAGGGTCTGAGCTGCAGCTTGGGCAGCACCCTGTTGCAGAGGACATGGGTGCTTCTTGTTTGCCCCAAGCCCTGTTTGGATTTGAGTTGTTCATTTGCATGAGCTGTTGGTTTTTCATGCTTTCTTTGCTAATGAAAGTCTTCCTGCAAAATGAAGCAAAATTAAACAAAACACTTCATAAAAAAAAAAAAAAGTATCCAAGTCTTGAATCCTTGCTGAGGTTCTGTACTCAGAGGAACCTATGTGTCATGCTGATACGCAGAGCACTGTGAGCTGGGGAGGGTGAGTGGGCAGGAGCAGGAGCCCTGTCCCCAGCAGAGGGGAAGCTCCCGGGCTCCTCGCTGCCAGGATCAAGGCAAGGAAGATGCTGGGCACAGAGGCTGCACAGAAATTGGGAGATGCTTTGGCTTCCCTGTCCGATAGCATGAGCAGGCGTCTGCTCCCCCAGGGGGTTGTGATAATTTGCTGCACTGGAGCTCATTGCCAAGGAGATAAAATATTTATGGCTGCTCTCTCTTGCTTCCCGTTTCAAGCCACGATGACTTATTTGTTACAAATTTACATGCATGTTTAAAGACATCTTTACATTCCCTCTAAGTACAAAAGGTTTATTTCTCCATGTAGTGTTTTGCCAGTCAGAACCAGCCACCCCGTCTACTCTGTGCCTGCATTTGTCCCTGGCTTCAGTGCTCGTTTTCCTCTTGGTAATGATTATCATTATACTAAGAAAAATGGGTCATTTAGAGCAGTTTCTCCCCAAATGAAAGGCTGTGGGATACAGGATATCATTAAAATTCTAAACCTGACTTCCAACCTCAAAAGCAGGCTCTTGCTATTCGAGTATCTCTGTGGAGGGAGGAAGGGAGGAAAGGAGAGAGCGAGGGCACCCAGTGAATGTGCTTTGGCCACAAAATGACTGGCTGAGTCTCTGTGGCCTGTGCTGCTGACATCTGTGCTGGCGTTAAAGGCCTTGGGGCTGAGGCCATGGCCTGTGCTGCTGACATGCGGACTCCCTGCCCGGCAGGGGAGGGCAGAGGCTGCCTCCCATCCTTTCCAAGGCTGCTGCCCAGCTATAGGGCTCCCATTGCACCCGCTTCTCAGCAATGCTGTGCAGGGGAGCACAACCAGAGCACATGATGGGAGCTAATTCCTACTGTAAAAAGAGCAATTTAGCTCCTGCCAGGAGGGATGTGACTGGTTCGAGTGCCCCTGTGGAAGGGGAGGGTGACAGGCTTAAATTAAGCCCATGCTTGGCCAAGGGAAGAAAGCAGGCTGAAGTGCTTGGATGCACTGGAGGTAGCTCCTGCCTTGCCCTTCCACATTGCTATGGCTTAAGTAGCCCCTGTTTGCGAGAGTCAGTGCTGTCCCTCAGGTCAGCTGAGTGCAGTCTAGGACCTGTCGCCAGTCCCTCCAACACTCCCATCCCTGCAACTGCAGGTGCTTGAGGACTAAATTCTTGCCCAAGGTCTCTCCCCACCTCCTCAGCCCTGGGCTCCCAACACCAGGGTCCTCAACATGCTCCGGGATAATTCCTTGCCTCCTCCTTCTGATGACAGGAAAGTGTGCCCTGCCCAAGTTCAGAGCGAGCTTTATCCATGACAGAAGATCTCACATCCACTTGGTGTTCTCCTCTCCCCAGTCTCCAGCATCCTGATGCCACAGAGTCTTCTTTCTATCTCCTGGTATCCCCAGAAGGGACTTCATGAGAATTGTGCTGCTTGGAAAGGCTGTGCAGCCTCTGTGCAAGCCTGAAATTGTGTACAGAGCTGTAAGGCAAAGCTAATCCATTTTGCAGCTTAGCCAGCTGCTGAAAAATGCTATTTAGGGGTGGGGAACTGCTAACTGGTTTTCGCCCCTCTGTGAAATGGGAAGGACAAGGGATATTCAGAGGAAGAGAGATGGAGACCAACCCAAAATGGCTCATTTAGAAACATCTTCTAAGGTATTCGCCCCAAACTGTAAACTTTTGAAATAGTTTCTTTCTAACTGCTCAGAACGGGCTAATTTTTCATTCTTTTTTTCACATTTTAAATTAAAATGCACACGGAAAGCTCTGTTCCTGCTGATCACAGCCAAGCACACACATGGCAGCCAATGCTACGTCTTGCAGGCAGGACGCAGGAACAACTGCGTCAACCCGTTGCTGCATTAAGCAGCTCCACATTATAACACTGACCTTGCACGGTCACAGCCACAGAATTAGTAGCGTGCATCACTTCCAGGCTTGCCATGCCCGGGCATGCAGCTCTCCCCATGCTACGCAGTCCCCAGGCACCTGAAAACGGTGGAAGTTGCAGAGCTGAGTGCTTGGCCAGGGCGGAGAGAGGCAGGGGAGCATGGGTGGGATGCTGGGCATCCCCAGGGCAGGGCAGACGGAGCAGCAATCCTCAGAGACACGTCTCCGTTAGGGGTGTCTGAATGACAAGTTAGTTTTGGTCTAGCAGACAGGCTGAAAATCCAATATAAATTATTTCTGTTTGACCGCCAGTTTTCACTTGGGTTTTTGAGCAAAATAGAGAACTGCAAAGAAGAGTTAGGAGTCAACCTGAGATGATTTGTTCAGCCCCAGAAAGATGTCCTTTCTCTCTGGGATTATTTTACCCGTCTCCTCCTCCTCCCCTCCTCTCTGCTGCTGACTTTAGACTGACTTTAAAATAGCAAATTGTTTGGACTTTTCAGCAACAATAAAGAAAATAAACACCATGTTGTCTGGTTTGCTAGAAGACATAGTTCCAGGGGAAGAGGGTTCAAACCTTATTTCCAAGTAATGTCAGACAAAGGAAGAAGCAATAAAACCTCTTTCTATCCACTAATGGCCACAGAGACATCACACACCTTTGCCCCTTCTCCCCCTTTGCCCCTTCAGCTCCAGCGAGAGGGAAGCTCATCCCTGAGGAAGCAGCAGTGAAGTGTGGAATGGATCAAACATTTCCCAGTTTTTCAAAGAAAACATGAAAAGTGGCAAATGTCTTTCTGCCAGGTATTTCTGACTGAATTTTCAACTGTAAGAGGCAGGGGAACATTGGTGTTTGTAGAGCAACAGGCATCCCTCCTTTACAAAACAGGCAATGATGAAACCCTGCCAAGAAAGCAGAGAGTCTGGGGAGACTGGGGGATTTCTGAGCCTGGGTCACCAGCGAGCTGGAAGAAAGCTGGCCAGACTGCAGAGGTACAGTGGGTGCACTTGCAAGCAACTTTTATTTTAATTTGCATTCTAAAACCTGCTCCTGGAGACCCTCCTGACCTCTCTAAGCACTACATGAACACTTTGCACTGATTTTTGCACAAACATTTTCCTTGTGCCACCCTTGTTCAGCCTTAACCTTCACCACCCTCTGGCTGGGCACACCGCTGCCCTCCCACAGGGTACCCCCTGGCTGAAGCCCCACTCCTGCCTGATTTGTCTGCTTAGGAAGCCATTTCTCAGTGGGATTCTTGGCAGCCCACCTCCCAGCATGGGGGGACCCAGGGGACCCAATGCCACTGCAGCTCCAGGGGTGCTCATGTGCTCAGCAGCCCTGTGGATTATGATGTTTCCCTGTATCTACATTTTTGCATAAAACAAGCCGTGTCCCACTCTGGCTAGTTATATCCTGTGTAAGCAGGAGCTATCATCTGCCAGAGCAGCACCATAAAGCCCACTGTGTCTTGTAGCTGCCACCACATTCAGATCCTGCCTGCAGAGATGTCTCCATGTCCCGCATAGCCACTGCTGCAGCCACAAGCAGCTCAGAGAAGTAGGGTATGAGCATAGATGCCAAATATTGGACAGGAAATCAGTAATTTCTGTTGTCTGAGAAATGCAGGAATGTGCAATTAAGAGAGTGGGTCTTCACACGGCCTAGTCCTCACCTGGTCCCTGGCCAGCCCCTCTCTCTCCAGTGGAGACAGCTTTGAGGGAGGCAGCAGGAGAGCAAGCACTGGGCAAAGACTTAGCTCACCACAAAAACCACTGCCAAGTGTTGCCACCCTGACAACAAGAGACACTAAGGACCTGAGTCTGTGCAGCTGGAGAATGGCTTTCAGACATAAAAGTCAGTGCAGATGAGCCCTCTGGGGAGGTAGAGTTGTATCTCTCTACATTTTTTTCTTTTTTCTTTTTTCTTCTTCCTTCTCCCTTCCCCCCAGGTATGGAGTGTCTCTAGCATCCTGTGTGGTGTTTTCTGCTATGTGGGGATCTGGTGAACCAAGTAAGTGCAAAATACAAGTGGTGCTGCAAGCAGCCATGCCTGGGCTGTGTTTGCCTCTGCTGTGCACTGGGAGGGCATGTTGGTCTGCGGATGGAGGTGGTGGTCTCTTTTGTGGCGCTGGGGAAGCCAACTTCCCTGCCCTGGCTGGGTCTTTGTTGCTCTGCTAGGGTGAGCTCTACTTTTGGGATGGGGTTACCCATACCCTCAGTTAAGCAGTGCCTACCACCAGAACACTGCTGTAGGACATGGGGATGGTGGGACCCTCCTTTCACTTTGGCTCTTGCCAAAGGAGGGACTGGCGTCCTGGGCTGCTCTTGGATGACACCACAGCACTTGTGTTTCCTTCCTAGGGCATGGCCATTAATGGCATTAGCTCTGTCCTACTCTGCTGCTCTCCCCGATGAGTGCTGGCCCAGGGAGGTGACATCACTGAGAGGAGCTCTTGGCCAACAAGAATGTATTCCTGCTTCTGTAAGATGCCCTTTAGGCTGCATTCCCCGGCATCTTGTTTCAGCTCAATTTTGTAGGATTTCTTTCTACCTTGGGAGCCCTTCCCTGATCTTTTTTTTTTCAAAACCCCTTTTCCCTGTCTACTTAAATCATCATCCTGTTCCTGTGTGATGTGCTGGGACTGGTGGCTGGCCAGTTTGCCTGTAGTGACAGTCAGGTGTTTCTAGCCACTTAGTCGAACCCTGATGTCCAGTAATGGAGTGAGCTGGCCTGAGCAGGCCAGTACTTATTTATGCCCCAGAAATAAGGGCAGCTCCAGCTTGCCGTGTGAGCTGGGGGGTGGGAGGGCACAATCCCCTCCCCGTGATGCTCAGCCCTGCTTCCTGGCTAGGGTGGCAGGTCCTCTAACCCTACAAACCTCCCTTGGTCCTGGTCAGAGCTGAAATGCAGAGGAGTGCACTGATTTGTGTGTTCTTACATGAAGACTGAGTCATCATCTACAGCTTTTTGGGTGCGTCTTTGTGTTCTCTTCTCACTGAAAGTGAATTTCTTTGTGCTGTACTCCAAAATAGCTCAAGTAGGAGAGACTGAAGAGCTGGCTCTTCTTTCTTCCAAGATGAAATACAAGTGCCATTCTGCATGATGTTTGTGTGAGCTACATCTTACAGGGTACCGTATAAACCTCCAGCCCTGAGCAATAGCATGGTTGGGACAGCACAGCTAGATTCAGGCTTGTACTAATCTGACCTCAGGTCAGCTTTAAATTTATTAGGGCAAACCCAGTCCAAATTCCAAATTAGTCTACTTTCTAATTAAATAATAACTATAATAATACATTCATGGCCTTCCATGGAATGAATTATATATGCGTAAATGTACCCCTTTGGTAAATTGAAACAAGGTATTCAAACACCACCAGATTGCTGCTAATGCTGGGATCCCCTTCTGTGCTGAGCAAGGAGTCATCCTGCCACTTCATACAGGGTCTGGTCTGCAGTGCTTGGCTGAGCATCTTCAGTAAGAAAACAATGCAGATAAGGAGGAAGGGAAGAAGGAACTTCTTAGAACAAACATAGGGAGCATCTGTCCCCTTTCTGCTCACTGATAGACATGCTACACTGAACACCGGCTCCCGGGAAGCCATCACTTATCCCTGTGTCTTGCTAGACAGCATACGCTGCAGGCAAGATTATAGATGGACTGTTAGAAATGATAGTAGATGCTGAGATCCCATTACAGTAGTCATTTCTGCTGTCAACACATGGGGAGTTTGTATCTGCAACTTCTGTTTGGTGATGGTGAGCTCCCAGAGATGGGGACACTCCACAGTGTCAAGTGATACACATTTCTGTGGGCTGGAGATAATCCATAATGGCAGCAAATGCTTTGGGACTCTGCAACAAGAATCAGTATTACTTGTTTTGGGCAGTGCTCACTAGGGAAAGTCCCAGGGAAATACTCTATTTTTTTCACAGAGATGCTACATATGAGGAACATGGAAGAGATTTGTAAAGTGTAAGCTAAGCAAGGCCTCTCCACCTTCCCCTCGTTATTCATTTGGAAATTCATCCAGGTGGAAGGAAAACAAAACTAAACCATCTATGTTTAGGTCATGTTCAGATGTGAGTAAACTTGAGCCTCACTCTCCACCCCAAATTTAACCAGGGATCAGCTGGCTGCCTGAGAGAGCCCTGCAGCAGACAGGGTTTTGCTGGCAGGTGTTGCCTTTGGCTCTCTATGCCCCTGTGTGCTAAGGTGAAGGAAAATGTGATGGGTAATTTAATCCTATCCCACCAGAAGCAAAGCAACACACAAGCCTGATCATCCACTCCTCTAAGTTTAGTTCAACAGTATATTAAAGAACTGCTACTGGATTCTTGCCAACCCCTACTTAGCTAAACTACCTGACTCTGCAAAACAGTAGAAAATTCTCCATTCTGTGTCATTTCTAATCCTTGTGAGAATGACCTGCATCCATCAGGAAACTTGACCCCTATGCCTGCAGGAAGCCAGTGTAATTTGGGAAAATGGATAGAGTGATGAAGGCTTTCTTGTGACATTGGGCACGTTTCCTGCGGACACACTGCTCCAGCTCAGGCCTCCCTATGCCTCTCCTCTGTAAGCCCATGAACAGTAGTGAATAAATCTGTCCCTGTTCACTTATAAATAGTTTATAAAAGGTTCATAAATGATTTCTAGATATTTTAATGAATAGTTAATCAATTGTTGCAGGGCCCAACAGGTCAGCAGACTGCTTACAGTCATCAATTACAATGTCTACTGATGATCTTATAAGCATCAGTAGGGCTCTACTGATGTCTACAATAGGCTTATAGCATCTGGAAAGAGTTAATAAATTATTAATAAATAATGTGAGCACTCTTAATTAAAGGCTGTAGAAGGCCATCTAAAGAAGTATTCTTGGAATGCTATGGGCAACACAGTAAGCAAACATCTCTCCCTGGGTTTGAATCCCTGCCTCCAAGGAGCAAAGCTAGCAGAGACTTCCCAGCCCAGCAGAGAACCCAGCTGCCCAATAAAAAGCAAATATCCTTAGTTCAAGGCAATCCATCTGGTTCAAGAGAAACTCCATGCCTGCCATGGGCTGGAGCAAGGCAGGCTGCCCCTGATCCCCCTCTGAGCCCAGTGGCAGGATGCAGTGGTGCCTGTGTCAGGGCATTCAGCCCCACCATCCCCAGCTGCTGCAGAAGCATCTGTGTGCTGGCTGTGCAGGCAGGGCACGGGGAAGGCAGCAAACATGGATGATAGAGAGAATTTCCCAGTTCTGTGGGACTCTGGCCTCCACCTGTGGGCATCAAAGTGCTCTTCCCTCCTGGCCAGAAGGTGATTTGGGGTGAGGTGCTGCTCCCTTGGCAGCGACATCCTCCTCTGCCCAGGGGGAGGATGACACAAAAAAACGCAGTACTGAGGAGCTGTGCGCTACAGCACCATGAGGCAATAATGCATATGGTGTTTGGCCTCCTTAGCAGAGGTGTTTTATTATCATTAAACGCTGAGTATTTCTGGATGATAAAAGCAATTAAGTGTAAAAAAAATGTAATGATCCATTCCATATTGCGTCCAAAAGATATGAAAATCCCTCATAAAATTATCACCCTAGCACAGAATTGGACCTAAATATCTTTATAATGTAAGACAGAGAACTTTGCTCGAAGTCAGAACATTCATAAGGCATTCAATTAGCCACTGGAGAGTTTCTTAGTATTCCCCAATTCTCCACAAGCACAGAGGCAATTACAGGAGATTCTAACTTTTTTTAATTAAAGACAAAAGACAGAAGAATTTGGATAAAACCTGTTCTCACATTCACCCTGGAATGTACAGGTGGAGAAAATTTCATACAGATCAGGCTTAATTTACTACACAGTTTAGATCAGAGCTGGAGCAAGGCTTTTCCTGTGCATTTGCCAAAAGATACTTCTGCGTGGGAAGGGAACTGGTACGTGACGTAGTGCTCTGTGAGCAGGTCCTGAGGGTACTCCCACAAGGGGCTGGGGCAGGGTGACGTACCATGTACCTCTCCTGCTCCCTCGGCAGACCCCACCACCCCTGCAATGTTCCCAAACCCTTTGGTGGGTGTCCCATCCCCTCTGCAGAGACATTCTGGGGGTGACTGTCATAGGGACTCATGTTCCCCTTGCTCCTGGCCTGCGGGTGCTGGCAGCAGCTGGACACGTGTGACAATGACTGTCTGTGTCTGCAGTACCCCACTGCCCCTCAGCCCTTGCACACTCCTCCATGCATCATCACACAGCGCAGCCATGCTCAGGGACTGATTTCAGCTGGAAATAAGGTATATATTTGTAACGGGCAGTTAATGGTGAGGGTAATTAATCACAGCAGCGATTAGTGAGGGACGTGATGGATTTCCCAATTCTGACATGTTTAAATCACAATCAGTTTCTCCTTCCAGAACTGCTCAGGCTGAGCCAAAAGCGATGGGCTCAGCGATGCATCACCCAGTGAAACCTCCCCACAAACCAGTGCTGTGGCTGGAGCCTCTGTCCACGCCTACCTTACCATGGGACACCAGGGCTCTCCCACCCTGGGAGAGGGCACTGGGAGGGAGGAGAACCTCTCCCTGCACCAGGGGCTTTAAACACTTCCTCCTGATTTATATTTTGAGAACATTTCAATGGATCAAGATGTCAGATCTGTAGTGCTGCCAGGAAACACCATTTTCTTTTAATAATCAGAAAGCAGTAGGTCATTTTATCTCCTGTACCTGCTCTGCTTCTCCACCAGAGAGGTAGGACTGCACCTTCCCTGGATGGTAGCACCTCTCTGTTCTTTTCAAGGTGTCTCTGTCAGATTCTTCCCCTTCACCAGGAGAGCAGCACCCCAGTGCAGCCCCCTCCCTGCAGCTTCTGAGGATCTGCACACCCCTACGCATTTGCATGGGCACTTGCTTCTTCCCAGCTGCTCCATGCCATGATGTGGCCTCATGCAAACACCAGCAGCCAGTCACAAGCATTTAGGCCTCCCATGACAGATTTTTCATGAGTGGCATTGCAATCATGACAGTACTTTTAAAAGGAATCCAAAGCCATGCTTTTCACTTTGCTTTCTGGCTCCTGAGACTGAAAGACTCATTTGGCTTACACACAGAGCCTTGTTCTCTAGCCACCAGTGCTAGACACTTCACACTGGCTGCCAGTGCAAGCCAAAAACCTCCTGCAGCCACCCAAGAGCTTCCTGCCTTCCTGGTGGTGAGGCTTGCAAGGCTCTTCATGCAATCACAGGGGCCACCAGCCCCACATCCCAGTCTCCCTGATGCTGTGTGGGTCCCCAAAGGCCCTGGACAGGCAGAACCACCACAAGGAGTAGCTCTTTGAACCCTAGCATGGTTCTGGTCTGTGGCATGTACCCAGGGACCCCCTTGGAGCTGGCTGGCACAGACATTACATCTATCACCATGTGGTCAGGGAAGAATGGGATGAGCTTCTCCTGACCCCATCCTGCTGCTGCACATCCAAACCTTTCCTATAAAACCAGCCCTGATGGAGGAGGCTGGGCTGGGCATGGGAAAAAGTGTGAGGGGGAAGGAAACATCACTGAGAGGTGAAGTGAAAGTTAATATAGCTGCACAAATGAACTCAGACACTCAGCACAGGGAGGACACAGGAAAGTGTAATGGTGA
>VWZY01000669.1:464130-521360 GCA_013399075.1 Chloroceryle aenea | reverse complement strand
ACTCGAGAGCAACCCGTGCTTCGGGATTCCGTCCCTGTGCCGCTGGAGGCTGGGACTGGTGCCGAACCTCGGGACATCTGTCCCCATCCCTGGAACCTAAGCACGACATCGGATGCCAGAACCTCTGCCTCCATCCCCATCCCTAGAGGCTGCGGTCAGCCCTAGAGCCCCGGAGTCTTCAGTCCCAATCCCTAGAGCTGATCTCAGTGCCAGAGCGCAGGACTCCCTGTCACCATCCTGGGGAGATGTGTTCAGTTTCAGAGGCAAGGGCGCTGTCCTCAAGCCCTTCTGCTGGCTGTGTCCCGGGGGTGGCTCAGCTGCTCTGCTCGAAAATTGGGAGGGAGCTGCCCAGTCTTTTCCCCCACCCTGTAGCCTGTCTTCCCTATAGCAGAGATCCCCCACCATCCCAGGGAGATCCCAGGCCAGGCACATGCCCTATCTCAGTATCAATTTTCCAGTCCCCCTCTGCACCATTGCTCTGCCTTCCTACTTCTCCCAGCCCTCTCAAGCCGCAGGTACAATGCTTCACCGGGGTCATTGCTGTGGGCAGCTCTGACCCCAAGGGCATTGAAAGCACCCTCACATAGGTGGGTTTTGCATGTGGGTGGCAGGGATGGGAACCTATGCCACTAGAAATCTCTTAACTCCACAGACGTTCGCTTTTGGCAGCAGCAGCAAAAGTGTTGTGAGTCCTGTCCTAGACATCCAGCCTCAGTTTGAGTGTTTCCTGGAGTGCAGAACCAGTGATCCAGAAGTGGCACCTTGTGCAGCTGCCTTTATCATGGAGGATGTCCAGCACTGAAAGGTGAAGGGCTGAGGGATGCCATCCTGCAGCCCTGCTCTCACCCCTCCTACCTCCAGGCACTTCACAAAGAGGGAACAGTTGCACTGTCACTCTTTGCAAAGGAAAGCATGGTCCCTTCATGGCATGAATGGGGGAACCTTGTGAGACACAGAACTGGCTGGCCCAGAGTCTCCCACTGCCTCAAGTAGCAGTTACTCCTGACACAGATGACTGGCTCAGCTCCCCAGTGTGGCTTCTGTTCTTCTGCACTGGGATGCTAACTATGGGAAAATGGTCGAATCCAGAGCCAACGGTTTCTCAAGGTAAGGGCTGGAGTTTGCTCTGCACCAAGTCACCATGTTGGGCTGGGCACAACATCCCCAGGAGAGGCTGTGACCCCAGCAAAAGTTGTGGGGGCTTTACAGCCTCTTGCCCATAGCCAAAGCTGCTCCAAATGAACAAACCCTTTGCAGGTATGGATGGACTATGTGGGAAGGTGGCCCTCTCAGGCAGATGAATGAAAGCAGATTAAGGCAGCAAGCGTGCTTATATGAACATGTGCTTAATCCACTAACCAGATCAATCAAAGCTGCAAGTGATGCTTGTCCCCTGGAGTGCCTTGCTATTCCTGTGCCTCTTCCTACATTGCTGTAGAAAGAGAAGCTTTGCCTGCCATACACGGCAACTGCCCTCCTACATCTGGACGTGCTTTATCTATGCACGCCAGCCACAACCGTCATTTCCAACCATATTAACAAGCAATACTGTAGATTGCCATGAGGGACCTGTGGCCATGGCAAGTATGGCAGGAAGGCCTCACTTGTGAGTTGGAGCACCAATATAGTTGGGATGTGAAGTCTTGCAAAGCAGGGCAATTTAAAGAGATCACTCTGCAGTCCTGGTCACTTATCACACTTATGCTGAATTATGCTTCACTTACACAACCTCTAAGGCTGCTACTCCAGTGAGGCAAAGCCAGCTCTTATGCTAATTTGGCTATTTGTTAGTCTAATAACTCTTACTTGGGTTTACTGTGCAGCTTAAAATTGTCAACACTCCTTAATTATGGTGTGAGAGTGCTTTTACAGTGAATTATAACAGTGGAGGTTAATTTTCAGAAATGCAACTTCCCAACAGGCGCATACCCAGGGAGTTTATAGCTGGAGAGATTTGTTCATCATCACACCTGACCATGCACACTGTGGGCTGGTTACTGCTGCACCAGGTCTTGGATTTGATTTGGCCATATCTACCATTTTCTTATCGAGGAGCACGTCTGTGATTCCAGATCACTCATGAGCCCTGCTGAACCTCCCAAGACCATACGTCTCCATGCCCCATGCCTGCAGGTCCACGCTGCCTTACCTCCCAGGTATGCTGGGTTGCAAGAGACATTAATGAGCAGGCAGCATACAGGGCGTGAGCTCTGAGAGTTTAACTATGAATCAAAGCATTGGGTCATTTAAGCCAGTTCAGAACTAGGTTTAAGGATTTTAAGAATCCCTGTTTGGAAATACGTGTCAGTTGGTTGTCTGTGTCATAAATCTCCCCATTTATCCTGCTAGAGTTGGATGAATAATTGAAGAGAGGTTTGTGGCTAATTGATTTGCTGATCAGTGGAAAGAAATCATGAATAATTTATGTGATGAACATTATTCAACCATCCATAAAGCTGGTCAGTTACTGAAAATAATTAGTTGCAAACACTCAATTTTTCAGCCGATCGCTTTGTCCATTTGCAAACCCACCTCACACTTCTTGCCCTCCAGCATGGGTCCCCATGGATTTCTCCTGGGCTCAATGCAGAGGCTGCTCTTCAAAACATCCTGAGCACTTCACTATGGCTCTTCTGCTCCATCCGCTACTTTGTGTGCCACTGGCAGGAGCTCTTTGCTGCTTCATCCTCACATTGCAAAGCTATCTCTTCCTTGCCATGTCCTTGCAAGTATGGGTCATCTGGGTTGCACTGAACTTTCAAAGTAGGATTCAGCAAACATCCTCCATCAGCTTTTCTGGTGGAAGAGGAAAATGCAAGTGTATATGTGCATGGCACCATCTGCTCCTGGATCTTTCCAAGTGGCAGCTTTGCAACGTTGGTTTAGTCCCACAGAAGGTACCTTTGCAGCCAGCCCTCATGGCAGAGGTGCTGCCTCTTGCCTGCATGGCTGGGCCAGCGAAGGGACAGAGCAGAGGGCTGGGGCAAGCACACTGGAGGAGCAATATCCTACACCAGTTTCCAGCTGTGCCAGGGCACAACCAGGCTTTGATTCGATTTTTAAGCTTAAATCTTTAAGCAGGCCACATAAGCCTGTTATTTTCCCTGTATCTGCATGAGTCCTGGTCATCCCTTTGCAGGCATCCCTTACAGAACCTGGCACAATAAGCAGGCAAGACCTTCACAGCCACCTCTTCTGCGTTGGAAAAAAAAAAAAAAGGAGGGAAAAAAGAGACTGTGTGGTTTCTCTAAAATTGCTGTTTATTTGCCAGTTCTTGCATGTTAAGATTTCTGAGAAAACAAACAATCTCCGGAGGCTGGTTGATGTTATTTGCCTTCTAGCAGAAATCCTATCAGATTCTCCTGTGATTCCCATATCTGGCAGGGGCAGCTCCCCTCCCTCCTCCCTTTCCACCCCGAGCAACACAGAGACACCCTCCCCACTGAATTAACATCATCTTTGCCCTGAAGCGTCTTCTCTGCTTCACTTCCTGAGCTCACAAGCAGTCGCAAATTTGTTCTCTCCATGGCTGGGGATACCAAGTATCAGGATCCAGGAGCTGCCTGGAATGCGTGCGCTCATATTCCAGTTGAACACGGGGTAATTTGGAATCTCCTACAGAAATCCTATGTCTAAGTCTGATAGAAATAGAGCTCTTGTCAGTGCACAAGCTTTCTGTCCCCATTCAAGTGCAGAGAGCCCCCTCCCTGTGGGAACCCTACGAGTTTGTGCTGCACCCACAGACCTTGAACAGTCTGGGGGAGTGATTTGGTGGAGAGCTCAGAGACTGCCCAGTCTCGGAAGGGCCGGTGAGAGCCCCTGAACGTGAGCTGGTGCTGCTGCTGCTGTCTGCGCCTGCCCGCTCTGCAGGAAGTTCACAGCCTGGGACCGGGGGGCTAATTTCATTATGCAACGTTTGTAGCCAGAGTCAGGAGTTTAATTATGTCTTTCTTTTTCTTACTGGCTCACAGGAAAGTCACGTCTCCTCTGCCCTGCGTGATGCTCAGCAATGCCTGCGAGAAAGTGGGCTTGTTAGGCAGCAGGGAGTTGGGAGACGGAGGCTACAAATTTAAGGGTTTGCAGCTGAAGCCCCCACTCTTAGTACTGACCTCCGGCCCCTGGTCGCTGATGCCAGGATGTGAATTTGCATGTGGTCTTTATGGCCCAAAGAGAAGAAATGTGACCAGTCCTCTGGGCTGGGACCCCAGCTCCCCTGGCTCCTCGGAGCACCTCCTGCACTGGGCTGCAGCAGCTCCGCCTCTGTGTGCAGCCTGTTAGGGTCAGGATGTAGCCCGGGATGGAAGCTTTTCCAGGATTTCTCACAGCTGGTGCTAGGGGACCAACCAACACCCCTTCTCCTTCCTTCTCTGTCTTTCTCTTGGGGCTGTGCTCCCCCGAGACTCTGCACACCGCCGAGGATGGCTAACCGTCTGCCAGGGCTGCTCCATCACCGGAATTTATGGTACTTTAATACATTCCTCCCTTCCCCTTGCAGCAGATGCTCCGTGTAAATCAGCACCGCAAATGAGCTGCGGTGCTCTACATCAGCGGAGACTTTTGGGCCTGGAAGACTTTGTTGTGGCCTGCAATAAATACTGTGAGGCACTGAACGAAGCTGAGCTGCCTGCCAGCCCACCACATGAACCCAGAAAAGCTCCCACAGCCTGTGCTGAGACTGGGTGAGCTGGGATGATCCTGAGAGCAGTGGATAGATGTCTTGTGTGTACACATCCCTCCACCAGACAGGGAAAGGAGTGTGAGGGAGATATCCCGGATACCCACCCTACTTTGATGCCTTGATCTCTGCAACTGTCTCTGGAGGAGCCTGCCTGGAAGCAACTGCAGCTATGCTCCAGCGTTTTTCACCTTCAGATTTGCTGTTGAGCTTGTTTAGGTGGAGGATGGGTTTAATGGTCCAGGCTTAGTAGAAAGAAAGGGGAAAGTTTGCTCAAGACAACGTAATTGATCTTAATGAGACAGGAAGGGCTTTGTGCTGCAACCACCAGTGTTTGTTTTGTGGTTTAATGCGATTTCTGGCTGGGTTTGATTACTCTGGGGAAGTCCTCTGGCCTAATAAACAGAGCCATAGGGAATTAGCACTGATAATTTCAGATGCTGCTCTCAGCCCGAAACAGCACAGCCGTCCAGGGTGGAAAGAGAACTAGGGAAAAGGTAATTGCAAAAGGATTCAATTAGCTCCCAATTACCAGACAGTTTGGGATGCTCTGGTGGGTGGGCAGAAGCCAGGGTGGGTCCTCGGGGGAAGAGAACACTGGGCAGTGTCCTCCAGCACCCAACAGGGACTGATGCTCCCAACAAGCCAGGAAATTGTACAAAAACCTTGTGGTTTTTTTCTCCAGCTGATATTGATGAAAGTCATTTTTCAGGGGAAAAGTTATTTTTTCAAACCCCGGGCATTTGGATTGTGACTTTCATAGAAAATGGTGCAATTCCCACTTTCCACTAAACTGAAAAATGGAGCCACAGTGTGGGTTTCTGCTGTTTTTTTTTATTGGTATCTCCTTAAATGGAAGGGTCAAAAATGACTGAATCTCACAGCTGCTTCTGAAAAAGTGGTTCTCTGGAGAGCAGTGTTTCCACCAAGAGGTTTCTTCATGCCTGCTAGCAGCTGCCTGTCCCTGTGGGCTCCCTGGAGTAGGTCCCTGTCTGAACCTGCTGGGAAGTGGCTGAGCTCGTGCTGGTGACACCCCTTGCTCCTGCACCTGTGGGATCAGCCATGGCTGAGAAATGCTCCCAAGATGCCAATACCTGGCATGCCTTGGGAAACAGAGTGTGGGGATGGTGTCCAGCACCTGCTGCTGCTCTCAGCACTGCTTGCTGCAACCTCACCAGGCACCTGCCTTCTTGTCCACTGGGCACTTCCCAGCATGGTGCCTCCTGCTGCTGTTGGTGCCAAGGGAAGGCAGGCACTGCCCTCAGAGGGATGCCAACCGTTTCAGTCAAGTGTCATGGCAAGCAGAGGAGTTGGCGAAATCAGCAGCTTCTTAGCACTCTTTCCAGACAAGCAAGATGTGGAGACAAATCACTGTGAGCTTTCCTTGCTTCTATCAGTAGGAGGGAAAAGAAAAATGCTCATTTGTCTTTTTTTTTTTTTTGTCTTTTTTTTCTCTTTGCAGACAGTACTCACTCATAGGCTCCTTCCCTGAAATTCCTTCCATCCCTCCAAATCTGTCCCTGTGGATATGACATGTGTCCAGCACACAGCTCTGCACAGCTGTAGAGACATTACACAGCCACCTCTCCTCTGGCCCCAGCCCATCCTTGCCACTCAGCCACCAGCCAGAGACATGCCATCACCCCAGGGACAAGCAGAGTCACAGTGGCCAGGGCTGCACAGCACCAAGGGGATGAGTCACAGGGAATCCATGGCTCTGCATCCCAGGGAACGTCATGAGAAGAGCAGAGAGGGAGATTACAGATTATTTATTAGCTGAAAGAGCAATTATATAGAGCTAGTGTGGCAAAGCTGGCAGGCTGCTGGTTGTGTGGGAACAGTCAACCCAGGGGTGGTGTGATGGGAATCTGGGAGCTCACCAGGTCTGTGGACACAAGGCTGTTCCTGCCAGGGCCAGGGCATGCCTGAACAGCTGACTGACTTCTTCTTAGGAAAACCAGTAGTCTCTCTCTGCCTCTGCCTTTTCCACATCAGTATAGCTCT
Organism: Chloroceryle aenea; assembly: GCA_013399075.1. Taxonomy (NCBI): domain Eukaryota; kingdom Metazoa; phylum Chordata; class Aves; order Coraciiformes; family Cerylidae; genus Chloroceryle; species Chloroceryle aenea. The sequence goes on along the minus strand of VWZY01000669.1, from coordinate 514,681 downwards.
GGGTTACCATCCCCAGCTCCCCAACGCTTGGCTTCCTCCAGAGCTTGAAAAGTCTCTTTTCCTGATTTCTTGTCCCCTTGGACCAGGGATTTGTTCTGCTCACTGGTTTTGCTTCCCAGATCAATCTGCCTCATTTCACATTCATTGCTGTCTATTTCCCCACTCTGGCTGTTGGTGGATTTTGCTTTTTATTGCTAATTACTCTTCTTGCTCCTCTGCTGGGGGAAATACTTCCCAGTTCATTTTTAAGGATGAAGTTAAGAATGTCGAACAGTATTTCCTAGAGATAAATATAAATCAGTGGCTCAGGACAGGCTTCTGGAGTCTGCTTTGGCTTACAGCTTTTGTGAGAGGCTGGTGATACCCTGAAATACTCTTTCATACCCAAACCCATCAGGGCTGAGACAAGGCCATGGTCCCACTGTGCAATTTATGGTTGGAGAGCAAATTACTGCATAGGGAATGCACAGATGGAGACAATGCAGGCAAGACAACAGCTCCCCACAGAAGTGCAGGCAGCTGCAAAGTTGGATTATATTTAATTTCCAATGCCTGGAAGATTCCTGTTAGATTTCTGTGAGGATTTCAGACTGAGAGCTAATAGGGTACAGTTGAGGTACATCTAAGGTTCTTTGCAAACAGCATATGTGCATTTGCTGAGCTTTTCAGGAGAATCTGGAGTGACTTCTTTGCTCAGTGAGGAGGAGAGGTCCCAGGAAGAAGGAAGGCTGGGGGAAGAGGAGTCTGCACAGCCCGTAAGGGCTCCAGTGCCATGCACAGCCCAGGCAGGGCAGTGGGCAGGCAGGCTTCAGGCATCAGCACAACCCAGGAGAACAAACCTCCCAGAAATGGTTTTGGAGGCAACTGATGGTCTTTCAATGCATTTTAAAAAGAGACAAATGATTCAGGCCCAGAGCTGCAGAGGAGCAATTTGGATAACAAGAACTTCTGTCTGATGAGATAGATCTGTCAGCTGAGGTTTATTAATCTGAAGCTGTCAAGTCAATCAAGGACTGGAGGTGTTGGCCTCGATCCTCACCCTGAGAGTCAGCCAGCTTGGTGAGGCAAAGACATGGATGGGAAGGATCTGCACATCATTCCTCCTTTTCCTTGGTTTTGGGGTGTTTTTTTAACCACTGAAAAATTAAAAGAAAAAAACCCAGAGGTTGGGAAATCTCACCAAAGTCTCCATTAAAAGGCTGCTAACTCAGGCTTTCAGCCATCAGGCAAAGCTAGTTTTATGGTAGTCTGTTTCACCTTCATTCTGCCCCCATTTACATTATGATGCAGTGTTTAGTTAAATGATCACTTACTCCTTTCTCCTGGGGCTTTTCTCTCATTTCAGTGCACGTGGAGCAAAATTAAAGTTGTGCAGAAACCACAAATTTGGCCTTTCCCAACATTTGAGTATAGAATCATAGAATCATAGAATAGATTGGGTTGGAAAAGACCTCCAAGATCATCGAGTCCAACCCCTGATCCAACTCCAATTACTATATCATGGCACTAAGGGCCATGTCCAGTCTCTTTTTAAAAACCTCCAGGGATGGTGAATCCACCACCTCTCTGGGCAGGCCGTTCCAATGCCTNTTTCAGCCATCAGGCAAAGCTAGTTTTATGGTAGTCTGTTTCACCTTCATTCTGCCCCCATTTACATTATGATGCAGTGTTTAGTTAAATGATCACTTACTCCTTTCTCCTGGGGCTTTTCTCTCATTTCAGTGCACGTGGAGCAAAATTAAAGTTGTGCAGAAACCACAAATTTGGCCTATCCCAACATTTGAGTACTTATCTTGCCGCCTGAGTAATGTTTTGGGGCTTTTTTAACAGAACTTTTGTCCATAGTATCTTAAATAATTTGGTTTCAGTTTCCTTCCCATGGAATTTGTCAGATAATTAGCTCTTTGTTATAAGCGAGGAGCATAAAGCACCGCTGCCTTGCCCCAGTAATGTGAAGCTTTGCATGTTGCCGTGGCGCAGTTTTTCTATTAAAGCAAACTGGTTGCTAAATGCCCAAGAGGCTGTCTTGATTCACATGCTGCCAACCAGTTTCCCAGTAAAATGTGTGAATTAGAAAACTTAGATTGTATTAATTCTTTCTCAAATGTCCCAAGGATAAGCAAGGCCAGGATGCTGCTCTCTGTTCCCATGGACTGTTCTATGCTAATGCACGCTAATTTTCCTGGGGAGCTGGAGATAGCGCTGTTGAGTGGTGCTCTTACAGATAGGTTACTGGAGCTGTGTGCAGGGAAAAGGGACTTATTTTCTGTTTAGAGGATGGTGAATTTGCATCTCAATGAATACTTCTTTGAAGGAATTTTCCATTGTAGGAGTAATAAATTCTTCTCATGGGTAAACTGCTCCAGCCATCTCACCTGTGAGATGTGTACACCCAACCCTCAGCCTCATCACAAAGGTGATGGCAGGGAAACCCCAGCCTGACCAGGCCAAAGGGTGCTATTAAAAGGTGAGGAGTGAAGACAAGCTATCTGTGCTCTGTGGTCCGAGTTCATTGCACAGGTAGATGGGCTGGAGACAACTGGTATGAAGGGCAAAGCTGCCTGATGTTTACCTGAGGCTGAGAATGTTACAGTAGCTGGAGATGAGGAGGGGATGTGAGGCGGGGAGTCATGAAATGTAGCTGCATGGGAAGGCACCACTCTGCAAAGGAGCAGATAATCACGGTGGTGATGAACTGCATGAATCATTCAGAGGGATGTAATCTTGCGCCATATGTTATGTGTCAGTACGTTGAGAACGTGTCACATCCATTAGGATAATAATTGCACAGTTCATCTTCTTTTTTTGCAAAAACACCACCTTCCTGTAGACTCAGTGGCACTTGCTGGGTGGAGGTAGGCTGCCTTAGCACTGCCTGTCTGTGGTGGACAGACTGGGTACTGAGGGCAGGTGCCTAGGGAAGCGTCAGGCTGTGCTGAAGGAGGGGGTGGGGAGGGAGCTGGGGGCAGGAAATGCTGCTTCAGTAGGCCAAGAGGGCTAAATAAAACATGAGCTTTTCTGTGGGCATCTGCAAGGAGGTCAGGATGGATGCCAGGCCCTGAGTGTAGGAAAGCGAAAGGCTTTTGAACGCTCCCATCTTTCTCATTTCCAGACAGAAATGCTCCAGCCTCTGAATTACATTAAGCCTTTTCTATGAGATTAAAAGCCCCTCTGCTGCTAGAGATGCCCTCCTTGCTGAGGGTCTGCAGCTATGACCGGTGCCCCTGCCCTTCTACAGCTCTCTCGAGGGCTGTGACCGAGTCTCGCAGAGCAGGACAGGAGGCGTGGGGACAGGATGAGTGGCTGCCATCCCTGAAGGACCTCATGTGCAGTGTGAGGGCTGGCAGCTGTGTGGGCAGCATGAGTAGAAGGGGTGTCTGCATGGGCAGCCCAACCACCCTCTTGAGGTGTGCCAGGTGATAAGGCTCCAGGCAGGAATTAGTTTTCATTAGCAGTTTTCCAGGCTTTTAGGCAGCCAAGCAGCCATGCCTGAAAGAGTGTGGGGTGACTTGTCATTATTGCACAAAGGTAGCTAAGCTCACAAATCCTATTACTGGAAAGGAAAGAGCTGCTGCAGATGGCCTGAGGCAAGACAGCATCCAGCTGTGACATCCAGGGAAAGGCAGAATCACCTTCCTGCACACCTCACTTACCCCACACCTTCCCTTACCCCACACCACCAAGGCTGGTGTTTTTTACTCATCCAGGTCAGTCTGAATCCTTCACAAACCACATGACCTCTGTGCTACCCACTGTTCCCCTGGGGACTTCCCATACTGGCCACCTCCTGCTACTGTCCCCTGGGGTCCTCTGCCCACTCCTCCTGTTGTGAGCACCTTTATACATGGAGGAGGTAAAATCCAGCCCACTTGGCTCCCCTGTCAAGCAAAGCCATGGCTTTCCTCCTGACTTACACTGGCTTGCTGGATGAAGGTTACTGTGCAAATTAACTATATTTAGCCTTCCAGGTTTTTGTAAGACACTTGATTCAAGCATTAGATGACATTTTGATTTTAAAAAACAGCACTGCTTAACATCAATAAAATGTAAGTTAAGAGGCAGAAAAATTGTCCAGGCTAGAAATTTCCATCAGCAGAGAATCATCAACACATGGCTGTCACTGCTGACCCCGGGAGACCTCTGGACTGTCCCAAACTGTGGGCAAGGAGTGATGCCCCGTGATGAGCAATTCCCAGGAGCAGTCCTGTGGGCACACACAGGCCCTCTCACACACATGCAGATGCTCAAGGTGACAGGGCCACATTTTTGCTTCAGGGGACCAAAGGGGAGCTCTTGTGCACAGCCTCTCCTATCTTGTGATGCCCATTTTGTGCTGCCTGCCCATCCTGCTGCAGGAGCCTTGTGCTCATCTTTGTGCAAGTCCTGCTAACAGCGCTTGCTGAGATACTTCCAATTTCATGGCTCTCATTTATCCTCCCCTCTCTTCCTCCTCTCCAGGGGCATAAGTCCATACGGCTTTCAAAAGCACAGCAGTACCAAGAGACCTTCAAAGAGACATGTTCTCTGCAGCAACCAGGCACCAGTGCCTCTTCTTTCCAAAAAGCACGGCAATGAGAGATGCTGAATCCCTTCCAAAATGAGAAGCCCTGTGAGGCAGAGCTGTGTGTGGGTGATGTTAGCCAGCCCTGGGGAGTAGGATGGGCTTGGTTGCGGGTGTCTGCAGCCCCAAAGGTGTTCTGCTGGTTGTGGGTGCCTGCAGCCCCAAAGGTGGTCTGCTGTCCTCAATGCTGGGAGCACTTGAAGGGAGAGAGCATCACCCTGATCCGGGCTGTCTCTGTTCAGCTCACACACCATCACCCTCTGCACTCCAGCATTCATTTTTTAGGTCCAAAGGGCTGAAAATAATCACCCAAGGGAGCAGTGAGCTGACTTTTCTTTCCAAGTGATTTTTATCCTTCTGTGACTGCCTGGAGTGTGCCTCGGATGTTCTAGGGATAAATTGCCAAAAAATAAGCTAGTGGTGTTTGTCATTTCAGTGTCCTTCTTAATGGTAGAGCATTGCAAAGACTTAACAAACCACCTCCGTGTGACACAGGGGAACGATGTCTGTCCTGCTTCTCTGGCTTCCAAACTTGGGTGACTGGGAATTTTTTCATTCACCAGAAATTCCAGCAGAAATTTTAAGAAAATGCCATTACCCAGAAGGGACCATGGATGTGGCTGGAGCTGTGGAGTGATGGATCAGCTGGAAGTTGCCAAGGAACTGGACACTTGTTGGACATGTGTGGGACTCCCTTTCGGGTGCAGCACCCAGGCCAGGATTTTGGTGTTCTGACATCACCCAGCACCCTTTTACTTTTCATTTCCCACCCTGACAGTGCAGTTGGAGCTCAGAACAGGGGAGGATGAAGGCACAGCCAGCTCCAGTGAGCTTTCTGAGGTTTTCAGCATGTTATACTCTCCAGCAAGTGATTTTCACCCCCAGCAAGTTTGAGGGAGTGTGGTGCGTAGCGAAGAATTACAATAAAATTGAATTATTCTGGCGTGAGAAATTTTTCTCCCTGCTATTTGTCAAGCTTTCTGCATCTCTTTCCAAAGCAAAGAAAAATCACCCAGCGATCCTTCAGAAAAGGGAAAAACTAAACCCTCCACAGCAGGTGTGTTGGATGGCAGAGCATCCAAGCAGCCCCCAGGGTGCTCAGGTTATCTGGTAGGCTGGACCCCCCAGCCTGTACCCTGGTGTTGTGCCCCTCCAACCCCACTACCAGGTGATTTCTGACAAAAAAATCTGCAGCAAAATAGCTGATGTATAACATTGGCAGGAGAGTGCCAGGTGAGGCTGTTTCCCAGGGAAGGTTTTTTCTGCTGCCGTGGGGACCGGAGGTGGGGTGGCATTGCAGAAGTTGTGCTTTCCCAAGCCCCACACCACACAGTGTGCCAGAGAAGAGTCACCTGCAAAGATTAATTTCATATTGATTTCTGTAGCTAGATGCCCAGTCTACTGCAATTTATTAGGGAGCTGAGCAACACACAAGGATGGGGAACTGCAAGGAGGGTTTGAACTGTAGAAGGGTTGTCTGAAAATCCAGGAGAAACTCATTTTGGCACAGATTTGATAGAAATAACTTGAATTTTGTTAGCAGTGAAGCAAATTGATGCCTTTCCCTCCTCCACCCCAAAAAATCATTTAGAATCAGTCAAACTTTGTGAAATTGGAATGAAATGGAATTTATCTTGTGGTTTTTACATTTTTAACCTCCAGAAAAGTCTTGTGAAAAAAATGAGTTGAAGATTTACCAAAGTACACTGAGATTTATTTCATTCAAAAAGCAGAAATCTAATTTTTTATGTTAATATTTGACCACCAGATGCCATTCCCAGACCTGCTCCATCAAACCCAAGTGGATGGTATTGAAAAGAAAGACACCACCCAGTGCTAACCATCTCCTTTTGCCTTTGACATCTGTATCACTGGGCTGTGTCCTACCTACACAAAAACGTTTTCACGTTTTTGCCTTCAGGAAGTCCAGATCCCACCATGCATCCCCCTCTATGTCATCACACCCAGAAATGAAGGCAGCAAGAGGCCAGGGTGCAGTGGGTACCTCTCTCCTGCTGGGGAAATCTGGGGACTGCAGAGAGCCTGTGGAAGCTTTGGCATATGGCAGAGGGGTGCTGTGGACCCCAGACCTCAGTCTCCAAGGGCCTGAGCCCTCTCTGGAGTCTCCTGCCCTGCTTTATCCTGCTCCTTCTCAGGTCGTCCTCAGGGAAGCACCCTGTGAGCACCCTGTGCAGCAGGTGCAGCTGCTCCTCCTGCAGCCCCCACCAGTTTGCACATTGCGTAAGGGGTTTTTGCCTACTTGTACTGGGGTTTGTTAAAGTATACAGGAAAAGCCACCAAAAAGGAGAAAAATACTCTGCTCTAAAAGGGTCAAATAGGAAGATAGGGAGCTTCGTAGGATACGTGTTTCTTCTTTCCTCTGAATTGAGTTTATACCCAAATCCACATTTTCCTCCACAAGATTTTGATGAAATAGTTTTCCTTTTTGAGGAAATTACTGTGTCAAAAGGTGTCCATCGAACTCTATTCTGCTTTACCACATCTGTTTTATCTATGAATACTGCTTCTCTCAACAGACTAAGGACTGACTTTCTATTCCTTCTTTTTTGGTCTACAGAAGGTCAAAATCATAGAGCTTGTTAAACCTTCAGAGAAGAAGCTGTATTGGACTTGGCATATGTCATCAGAGGTGAAGGAAGAAGTAAGACGTAGCTCAGTGGCCAGAAGTGTTTGAGGGTGGGGAACAGGAAAATTCAGCATACAGGACAACTCAGATTGGAACACCAAGGTGGGACCAAGGTGACTCCACCGGTGCTGGGGTCCTTCACCATCCCCTCCTGCCATGCAGCCCACTCATGATCTCTGGCCCCCTCAACTCTTTAGAAGCCCTCATTAGTGCTGCTAGAACCTCAGCCTGGATTACAGCAACTGGCCCCAGGGGGGTGTTTGTAGGCGCAGATAAGGAGCCACATGCTTGCTCAATTCAGTCAATTGCAGTTCTCAATGGCTCCCGCAAAGGCTGGGGAACAGCCATAAGAATGGTGTTTGCCCATGGTCTGTGGGAGCTGAGGTGCTGCCCTCCAGACAAGGAAAGACCAAGCCTTGCAAACTTCCCACCCACCAGACCCCTATTGCCCACCACACTGCCTTAGGGGCTGCTTATGGTGCATGAGGGTTTTAAGGCAGCCCCTAAAACATGGGCAGAAGGAGCAGAAAATCAGTGATAGCAGAAATCTCAATCCTTGCCTTACAAAGGGTTGCCTTTTTGTCTTGAGGGTTTCTTCTCTGCCCTTCTATCTCTCAGAGCCACCCACAGTACAGTTCACCTCTCTTTGAGCTGAGGCTGCCTGCACGGTGCCAGCTGGCAGGAGTTCCCTTTGACAGCACGAATTTGTCAGCAGACAAACACCTTGAACTCCAGAAGGTATTGCTGTAGATATTAAAGACAAAAATAAAGGGCCGTCCTTTCAAATATTTTTTTTTCTTAAAAAGAAAAGACAGCCAGAAGCCTTTTTCCAGTTAAGAATAAACAAACAAACAAACAAACAAACGAATAAATTTTAACTCTGTGTTGTCTGCTTTGTTCCATATAAAGCTGTTCTTAAAAATTGTTTTTCAGAGGTGCATTTTACCCCTGCCCAGCAATGGTACCCAGGGCCAGGCTCTACCTCAGCACCACCCTGGTTTTTCTGGGTGCAGAGCTGGACAAGTCAACAAATCTCTTCTCTTTTCATCCTCTGACAATTTTGAAGAGTAGAAATGCCAGTAGTGGTTATTTTCTGTCAGTGTCAACATAAAATAGCACTTCTTCAGACTATGTGGTGGCTTGGAAATACCAAATAAATAAATAATGTCGTTTACCATTATGCAAGAAAACATTTCCTTGAATCTCAAGTGAGAGAGGTTTTCAGATGTGACTGGTCTGTCTTTATGTTTTCCTTTGAATGGAACTAATAATTCTGTTGCTTTAAATTAAAAAAGAATAAGGAAGTGTTACATTTTATTTTTTTTTATAAGTGAACACTTCACCATTATTTTTTCTTTTTTTGGAGAAGGTGAAACAATTCTAACTTTCCAAATTCTCCTCCAAAACATCCAGTTGAAAGTTTCCCTTAGCCCTGGGCAGCAATTCAAGGGAACGCCTGGCTGGAAATGTGATGCTGAGCACTTCACTGCTGCCTTCCCTGACAGCCAGTGCCACCTCTCCATCCCTCCCCGCCATTCTTTCCATCCCTTCCATCCCCTCTATCCTCTCTGTGGCCTCTCCCAGCCAGTCCTGGGGAAATGCTGCCACTTCTGGGTGCAGGCACACACACCATAGGAACCTCTGTGCCTACCAAACCTGCTCTCAGATGAGCAAAAAATACACATTGATCTAATTACCAATGTCCGGTAAGAGCAAATATTTAGCTAGGGAAATCAAGGCAAGGAAAAATGACCTTATTTAAAATAGAGACAGGCAGATTTTATACAAATGACATCCTTCCCAAAAGAAATGTTGTTCTCTGAGCTCATGGAGATATCATGTTCCCAGCATGGCACCTCTGCCTGGCAATTCAACTCAACCAGTTCAAGATTGAGCATAAAGGACCTCAACACAACCTCAGGCCCTAAACCTGGTGATCACCTACTTTCCCAGATGAACGGCAGATTGCATCGCATCCCTTCACAGATACCACCAGCTCTGGTGGAGTCAGTCCCAGGGAGCACATCGACACCCGGCCCTGCCATGGAGCAGCCTCAGGTCCAGCTTGCATGGATGCTCTGCTCCCAGCAGTGCCAGGCACTCTTGCTCTGGTGTCCCTGGACATGGTTTGACTCACTTCTTACTGGCACTCTCCTTGTGCTGGCTCCTGCCCATGGTCCTCCTTGCCCTTCATCCCCTGGGGCTCACTTTTCCCTCCCCATTGGTACATGCAGCTCCAGTGTAGGACCCTCCTGGGTGTTATTGGTGAGAACAGGTTGGGATACATTTATTGGAAAGTGTATGTGAGGTATGTAGCCCAAAACCCTCAGTTGTCAGAGAAAACCTTTCATTTTTATTTTTTTTTCCAACGGTCAGCCTTTGCTTTACTGTTTGTGCTCACAGAGCAGGACCAAACAGACCCATGTGCCAGAGGTGATGCTTAGAAGGCACAAACCTTTCCAAGGCTGCCAAAGCTAGAGCACAGCAGCTCCAAGCAGCCAGAGACAGGTGCAGAATGGAGTCTAATGCTCAGCTCCCATGCATTACCCAGAACCTCCAGCACCTCCCCTGGGGTTATCGCTAGAGGCCTGTGCTGGCTCATTAAGCTCAATGTTTTTGCCATGAATTTCAGGTCTCTCTGGAGCCCCAAATCACACCTCCCTGAGGTTAAAAGAGCCATTGCTCTGCCATGTTCCCTGCGGGACCAACTCCCCACATCCTTTATGCACTCCAGGCAACAAATGTGAGGGACTGTCCACAGGGAAAGCAAGAGCAGAGACTTTCCTACAGAACTGGCCTTGACTGCACACTAAATTTGGGTTAATTATGAACACACACTCCAAGATAAAACTTGAAGGAAGAGCTGAGCATCAAATATACAATGAATCTAATTAATGTGAACACAGCTAATTAGATTTGAATCTGCTCACTATATTGTGTGTGTGCTTGAAACGGCTGGCTTTATGGGAGTAATTAAAAAAAAGTTAAGCAGGGTTGGATTCACAAATTAAGCAGCCCCAATGATTTCCTTTTAAGTATGTGGTCTTTCCATATATTGTTGGTTTATTTGATTTCTTGAAAAAAATGTTAGCTGTGGACCATTTATTCTTCTAGTAGTTGACAGATTCAAGCTGCCACCACTCTTGCTCAGGCAGATGGGGATTTACAGGAAGAACCATTTGGCACATCTCTTTAGGAGGAAAAATGCCCAGGGCTGGCCCAGATGATGGGAATCAGCCTGGGGCAGGGCTGCTGGAGGATAAAAGGCAGCTCCAGGCTCAGGGAAAGGTTTCGGGGGTGGGAGCAGAGCTGGGGAAGTGGTATGGGCACTCAAGAGGAACTGGGAGTTGCTGTGAGTTCATCCCTCCAGCTCTGGGGTGCTGCAGGGAGAGAACAGGATGAAGTTATGTCTGAGAAAAGGGTTTTGTTTCTTCCTGTGACAATTAGAAATGGTGAGTACTTGGGGATTAAGCAGCCTGCTGAGGCAACACCTCTCCCTGGAAGGGAGCAACCAAGGCATGAAACCTCTTGAAGCTCTATTGGAGTGAGCCTGGAGGTGGTGATTCTGGTGAATGGCTGTGTGGGACAGCCAGCACATTCTACTAGTCCCCTCAAAACACAGTGCAGGTCCTGAGGTCCCTTGCAATCTGCTATCTACTGATGGAAGGGGCCTCTATATGCACTGGATGCACATGCATTAAGTAAGATGTATCACATATGTTAGGAGAGCTTAGCCCCTGATGAAGGCGGACTACCCTGAGTCCTTAAGGCTGTCGCTTTGGCAATTTATTTGATTTTTCTTCATCAATTGTAAAGATGGAGGGAATTGTGCTCTTGGTGTGCATTTCATGCTTCTCGCCTCTGCTGCCTCTTGCCGTCACATAAAGACGTGATCTGATTTAGGCTCCTGGTAGCCTCTTTATAGCTGGAAATCCCCTGTACCTGAAGCTGTTTTCCCATCTGGTCAGTGGGATGTGGGGGGTCCAGCCTAGACCAAAGCCATACATGCACACCCCCAAAGTGCATTTCATTTAATTTTACTGTCTCAAGAGCCTTGCACCTATTTTTGAGGCCTGGTTTTGTTGTGTCATACCTGGGAAAAAAATGGCTTTTTGTTCACACTAATGGTTTACAAAGAAGAGGAAATTAGCTGCATGGCAGGGGAGATGAAATGGAAGCTTGCCTGGGAATTTCAGATACTAGCACATCCAGCATATGCAGTTGGCTTTACTTAATTAAAATGATTGTTGTGCTGAAATACTTAATTAAATTCAGGCACCTGTAGCCAGACAACCACAGTATTATGCATTAGCTATTGTGGCAGAGATGTCACTGCTGCACTCAGCGGCTCTCACCTGGCACTGTGTCAGATGGCTGCCCTGGTTCCTTTGGCTTCTTCATGTTGTGTGTTCCCTTCTCAGGGACAGCCTCCTGTCCCTGCTTGTGGGCCCACGAGATGGGAGAAAGCACTGCATCCCTTGGTCATGATGCAGGGGGCTGCTGCATGTTCCCACAGCTGACGTGTGTCACCTCTGCCTGCTCTGTCATGATGTGCTCTGCTCTAGGTGCTCCCTGTGCCCCAGCAATCTATGCCTTTCAAGCAAACCCCTTCCAAGGCTGAAGCTTGTCACCCAGGTCATGTATTTTGTCATTTCTCAGGACACAGACTTTGGTGCACCAGGTCCAAGTGGCATGCCCTGAAGAGCAATTTTCTGGCATAAAAACAACACAACAAATGACCTTGTGCGTGTACTTTTCTCTCAGCCAAAATGCCCAAAGGTTTAGCTGATCAGGAAACATCTATCACCATCCTGGTAGCAAACACTCAGTGTACACTGAGACAGGCTGCAGCAGCAGACATGGATTTCATGTAGGTCGGGGTTTTATAGCTACCAGTCCCAAGATCAGAGACTGGAAAAGTTGTATCTGTGCAATACATGCCTTGTTGGAAATGCTCAGCTCAGAAAACACCTCCAGGGCTGCAAGGAGCTGTAGAAGGCAGTGGTGTGTATGTTGAGCCACCGTCACACATGCTGCATGATGGCCCTGGAGACAAAGGGTGGTCTGAGCCTGTGCTGAAATGACCATGGCACATGCAGACCCTTGGGTTTGGGTCCTGCCTGACAGTACAGTGCAGAGTTTCCTTGCAGCTCTAGCAGCAGATTCCCAGATCTGCCACTTGTAAGCTGCAGTGATGGCTGCCTCTGTAGTGCTGGCATGGCACACAGACTATCACAGCACTCTGTGTTGGACCCTTAAGACCCTCCAGACCTCCCCTGAGTTGGAAGAAGGGTCTTCAGGGCATGGCTTGAATGGCTGAGCTCAGCCAGCTCTGTCAGGCCATCTGTGTGAGAGCTTGATGGGGCTGAGACCAGGAGAGTGCCAAGTGCTGATGTGCAGCTTTATCATATGATCGATCCAGTGGCAGAGGGAGCTGGGAGTTAATGAAGCCAGCCATGGAGCTAGACAGGTGAGGACTGCTTGTGTTTCCTTAATGGGGATGAATCACCACTGACGCCTTCCCACTCCTGACTTGGGGTGAGATGAATGGGCTCTCCTGCAGCCCCAAGCCCTGCACAGCAGGTGCCACAGGGCATGATGCAGGTTCTGGACCAGGCACCTTGCTGCAAGAGGGACAATAACACCTCCTGGGGAGGTGAGACTGCATGGGGAGAAGCAGCTAGGTCACAATTTTGGGTGCTGGGAGAGGGAGAGAAACTCCCCCGAGCCACTGGAGCAATTTTCCTGAGTCACCGAGTCCTGAATTTCACTCCAACCCACCCATCTGTCATGACTTGGCTTCAAGACAAAGCCATGAATGAGTGATCTTCCCACACAGAGCAGAGCAGAAACAGACGGGAATATGCCCTGTATTTTCAAAGTGGAGGTTTTGATTACCACGAAGCACAATAAGTGACAAGCGCCTTGTGGAGTAATTATTGTTGTGAAAGTAAAACCATCAGCATTTACTGTTGCATGTGCTGTGAAGCTCTGCTTTGGCTGCACAAGATGCAGCACCAAAAGGGATATCTACTTGCAGCACGGCAATGAATCTGTTCTGGGAGGAGGAATATGGTGTCTAATGGGGAGAAAGGGAAATGTGGACACAGTGTTGAAGCCTTTGTCTCTGCAGAGCGTACAAGCTCCTCTGGGAACCCAGCCAAGATGTGGCAAGGCTCCAGCAAAAGATCCTGTAGATCATTGTAATGTGACTATGTCTTACAACCCCACAGTGTGTGCAAGAAAGGGATGTTGAGATCAGCTGAGCTTTGCCCTTTTAGAAGCTGTGAGCTGATGGATTTCCCTGTTTGAAGACCTCTGACAGCTCAGTGATGCTCACAAGCCCCTGTGCCAGCAGCAGAGTATGGGGAGGCTGGAGGAGATGGGCGTGTGGTTTGCTCCTCCTGCTGAGCCCTCTCCCTCCTGTCAGCTGCGCAAACTGGAGTTATTGCCGCAGCATTTCCCAGTCTTCTTGGATCTAAAAGCACATCAGTATTTATTTCGTTTAATTTACACTGTCTCCTGCGAGGAGCTTCTTACAGTTCTATCCCCCAAAATATGTTCAGAGAAAAAGGTCAGCTCTTCAGGGCCCAGCACTTTGTAAAGCCCATAGTGAGGGGATACAATATTGCAGCTAGAGCAGAACGGTTTCTCTGTTACTGAATCCCCCTCAGGTCACTGGCATGTTTGCCAGGTTCCAAGTAATGAATTTCTCTCAATTTCAGCCATTTCTCAGAGCACTTACCGTGGGGTGCTCAGCACCCCATCACCAAGCTCAGAGCTGCAGGTGCAGAAAGCCTTGCTGCCAGGAGGGCTCCAGATCATGATGATAGGATGAAGCTAGGTTTGGAAATGGTGTTTGATGTTCCTAGTTCACAAAGGCTTTGCTAGTGTCAAAGTTATACTTTTTTGGGGGGGGGGAAAGCCATCTTTATTGCTCAGTGAGCAGCTCACTTATTCAGATTTTACTGCTTGGGTAGTATCAGGCAATTTTGAAACTGTCCAAAGTCCATTTCATTTCAGAGCAAATGAAACTCGGGTTGTTTTCTTCCAATTGTATTTCTGGCTTGGGAGGAGCTGAGGCAGTTCCAAACAATGCTCTTTCTCTTGAATGCTAATGAATACCAGGTTTTATGGTGCTATCAGAGATCTTCCCAGCAGACTCAATGTACTGGGCTTTCTTAAAGTGAGGAGTGGGGGAAGAATTCCCTCCCTTCTTAGCTTTGGTATCCTTTTCAAACTGGGGGCTGTTAGGATGGCTCCCTTCCAAGTTTCTGCACAGAGCACTGCAAACCCCAAGAACATCTTTCCTTTCCTGAGGAAAGAAGATGGGAAAGAAGTCTTAGCCTCCAGTTGCTATGTGACTTCCAAACTGGGGAGGGATGTACAGGGGAGGTGACATGAACTTGTGTGGGAAAACTGGATGCCAGGCTGGGCCCTGTTTCCTGAGAGGCTGGGCAAAACCTTGAACTCCTGTTGAGGGAAGCATCCAAACATTTATGTGGTACCAGCCAAGTTACCTCCCTAAACTCATTTACAGACCTGCATTTTGAGAAGTATTCNAAAAAAAAAAAAATCCTTATTTCATGTTGAATGAAGCACTCAATTCCACTTTAAAGAAAACATTTTGGGTTCTGTTCTGCAGTACTTATTCTCATTTAAATTTAGCTTGAGTTCTAAATGAAACATTTCTAATGGATCACTGGAGCCTTTCAGGATTGTTTCTATTTAACATTATGACTTAGAAACAGTAATATTTTGGGGAAAGAAAAACACTTTGCCAAATGTATAATCATTTAGATGAGTCTGAAATGGCAAATGGCCTCTAAACAGATGACGGTGTTTCCTGAGCCTTGTTTGGATTCCACTGGTGCTGAGGTGTCCAGGCTAAGCTGGTGTCTTAGATGTTCCTTCCAGGCATAGAGAAGCCCCAGGTCTTTCCCTATTCATGTGAGGCTGGGTGCTGTCTTGGCATGATGTGCAGGAAGGGGACCAGTGGTCACAGGCTTTCTGTTGGGAGAAGGTGTCTGGGTTTGGTTATGGAGCACCCCCAGCTCCATCCTGACTCTTTGGGTTCCAGGATCCATGACCCAGGTCATGGGCTGGATGGGGGACTTTAAAGCCTCTTCCTCATTTCTCCCCATGCCTCCCACATCCCTAAATTATTCACTTCATTGCAGAGATCCTCATGAATTATTGATCCCAAATTTGGTGTCTCCTAGCAACATGTTTACTTATTCCATCACCATCCATGTCCAGTCTCTTGGATGCATGGGTTGTCTCTGGCCCCTCTCCCACCATTTCCCCTTGCTCCCCCTGGCAAGAGCCAGGAGCCACAGCATAGCTGAGCCCTTCTTTATATTTAGCTCTGCTGGGGGTGATAGAAAGGGTTTTCCTGAAGCTCTGAAATTGAACTCTCCTTTTTAATCTTGCTTTTAGCAAGACCTGTGGGTTTGATGTCATCTCAGGAAGTGTCAGTGTTACCCTGTGGATGCTCCTGTCTACTCTGAGCCAGCTCAGCTGCTCCAAAGCTGCTTGCTGCTACCAGAGCCCAGATCACTACATGTGAATCTCAAGAGTCACCTCTTGGAAACATGTGGGAGGTTTCCTGCCTCTGTAAAAGCAGGGAAAAGAGGATTAAGGAAAGTGAGCCAGCAGGGATGAATTTTTCTAAATAGTGTAGCTGGGAGAGGGCGAAAAAAAACCCTAAGAGTGAGCTTTGCAGCATGTCCCAGCTGTGGTCTCCTGCACAGTGTGTATGGTAATTACTGGAGACCACCCTGTAGCTGTGGGTGGCCAGCAGCTGGACTCCCATGGCACTGCACAAGGCTGGTGGCCACTGGGCAAGGGGACACTTCAACACCTGGGTCCCAAACCACTGATCCTTTATAGCTCTTCTGTAATCTTCTCTGTGTTTTGAACTGAGCTTACAGCTGGCTTTGGGGCTTGCACAGGTTCAGAGGGTGTATCTGCAGCAAACCTTCCCTTCCAGCTCCTGCTGGAGTTGTCCCCTGCTCAGCACAGATGACTGATGGAATCCCCAGTGCCTATGTTAAGAAGGGGCTGATGCAGGCCCATGCTATAATTTCCTATAAAATGCCACCTTCTCTCCCTATGTTTCATGCATAATTCAGAGGATCCTCTAAAAATAAAGTTCCCCAGGCAGCCTCAGAAGCCTGAATAATTTGTGTCCGTGATCATGGGAGAGGTGAAGAGCTTCTTTCTCTCCCAGGGCTGCTTGCTAGCAGAGAGGCTGAGGTCTGGCCAAGGTCCCAGTGAGCATTTGCTGCTGGTATGGCTCAGGGAGCAGAAACCCGCCTAGTGCAGGATCGCAGTCTTTGCCATGCAAGGGAGTCCAGCCTGGGCTCTGCCTTCCTCTTACCACAGATCCAGCCTGTGAAAAGCCTCCAAAGATTTGCATGATTTTTGTCCTTGCTGTATTGTCATACCAGTGACCTGCAGTGACGTCACAACACCCAGGAGGTTCGCAGGACTGTGTCGTACAGAGCAAGAATAGCATAGGTGGTTCCTTAACAAGGTAATAGCAATAGGATTGCTATATTTAGCTGTTACATGTTGACTTACATGAGTATATACAAATGCCTGCTACTAAATTGAGAGCTGCATAAAGTAAAATACAGTATATCTGCCCATGGGAATATGTTTGGATGATGCTAAATCACCCCCAAACTGAGGATGAATACCCCCAGGTAAGCTTTAAAAAAAAAAAGGTAAAAATCTCAACCTGCCCTCCAATGTCCCCTGCTCTTCTGAAATAACCTTGGTGTTCTTCTGCTTTACTGAATCCAGGGGTTATGCACCTAGGTCCTCCTATCCAACTAGTGCTGATCTTTATCCACATTTAATGCCTCTAACATTTGAAAGACTAGAAAAGGGCACAGTCGGAAAAGTCTGTTCTCTCCCGCTTTTAGCACACTGGCAAACCACAAATTACCTGCTAGAAATTCTTTTCTGATCAATGGACTGATAAACCAAAGACCTTCCTTATGCTATTAATTATGCCTTCCCTCCACCTAAAGAAAGGTCCCTGGAATTGTCTGGGACTCTACAACAGCAGGTGTTTCCATGGGTGGGAGCAGCTGGTGGGCAGCAGAGTGGATCCTGGTTCTTTCTTTGGTGGATGTCCCCGGTAGCAAATCCCAGGAAAAACAGAGTAAGATCAAAGCAGCCTAAGAATTCTACATCTGCTGTTCATCCCTGGGTACTTCCAGGGCTCAGTACAGGCTCACTCGCACTTGAAGACGCCATGAGCAGCCACAAGTGGATGGTCAGCAATAAGAATATGGTGGGCAGCAGACAAGAGACTCTGGTCCTTTAGTCCTCTCCTGATTTCCCAAAATAGTAACCAAAAGAAACAGTTCCTTTGTACTGTATGACAGTAATAAATGGTTTGGGAGTGGCTCTGTGTCCTGCTTGGGCAGAACTGCAATTCTGAGCTCCTCTGAATAAAGCATCTTACTGCTCATGCCAGCCCAGGGGTCTGTGCTGATGAGGACAGGAAGACCAGAACAAATCACTGTAAGCTGGACCTCTTTACTCCCCTTCTCATGTTGGGTACTTAAATGGTGGACCTCAACATGACAGGGTGCAGTGAGTAATAAGCATCTGCATGGCTTAGAAAAGTTCCCAGACAATTAATTGAAAATAAACCTGTCACAGACAATTATAGAGAGCAGTGGGGCTGGTTTCTCTTGGATGGCCATGCTCTGTCATGCCCCGTGCTTTGCCTGTGACTGCTGTACTGCTGATGGTGTTCGCCCTTTGCATGAGCATCTCTGTATAACTTTGGCTGCTGCCCTGCAGCCACCTGCTGGCACACAGGCCTGGGGTTTGCACAGGTGTGCCTGCAAAGGAGATTTCTCCAAAGGAATGATGTTTGCAGTGCTTCCAGCACTCTGTGACAAGCAGGTGTATGGTGATGCTTCTGTTGCAGACTGAGAAATAAGGGGACTGTAGATGAGAAAGCAGCTGGGGATTGTGCTAGACAATGACTCTTAATTTAAAATAATATTTCTAGGCTGTTGCTGTTGGTATGAGAGTTCTGCTTCTGCTGTTTTGGAAAAAGACCTCACCTCATTTTCCCTGTTTTAGTCTGATCTAAGCTCTCTGGAAGGTGATGGGTGGGATCCTGGGTCCTGCTGCCAGTCAGGCCTCTCGTTGCCCATGCCAGCCTGAGTGCAGAGCTCTAACCCCATGGCTGTGACTTCAGAAAGGCTGGGAAATGGCTGAGATATATCTTACTGGACAGGAAATCGATATCTAGTTTTAAGATACTTTTCTATTGCTGTTGATTGCTTTATATTATATTAAGAGGCAGTATATTCACTTGACTCACTACTGCATTATTTTAGAGTTTTGGAGTGGCAATGTTTAATATATTTTTTCGCTGTTCCATCAAAGATGAGAATTTTTTTCCCATCCCCTGACCTTCCGTGTTAGCAAAAATAATGCTCCTTGCTTTGCAACTAATGGTTTCAGAACGGAAAATGTGTGTAACTGAACTGGAGACAGCTGCTAGGATTTTCAGAGAGCCTGAAATAGTTACTGCAAACTGTGTGCATTTCACCATGCTCCTACTCATAGTACAGGAGGCATATTCATTATGTGCTTATCAGCATGTCCGAGGAAGAAAGATCAGATAGTAGAGCTGTAATACAGGAAAACAAAGGAGGGAGAAGATGGAGATGTACAGATTCAGCTGTGCCATCTTTCAGCAGCTCTTGAAGAATATTCCTAGATCTCTTGATGCTGCAGGGGCATCCAGCACTTAAAGTTTCTCCTTCCCTAGTGTCAGAATGCACAGACCTTGTTGGAGTCTGCCATGGCTTGAAGTAGCTGGAAATCAGAGAATTTCCCATTCATCCCCAGGGCAGTTAGCTAGGCAAACCCCTTGGCTGCAGAGGAAGACACCACTCCTGCACTTGAAAGCTGCTGTCCCCAGAGAGGCTGAGACATGAGGCAGCTGTTTTTTTTTCTTTTTAAATTAAGCAAAGCAGGCACCAGAGGGTATGGCAAAGCACAAGTGCCTTGCTCAGATGCCAGGGGGCTGTGAAGCAGGAAGACTGAGGGACCCCTGAGGGATCCTTCGTCTCATTACCCACGCACAGGAACGGCAGGATTCACCCTGTGCTGTGCTGTTCCCTCCTAATGACTGAGCACTCCTGGCTGAAGCTCTGGTCACAGCACTGGCAGGATTTGCTCTCACAGGCAGGGTGGGGGGTAACAGCTCCCTTCGCTTTTTTTGAATGGGTGGGCAGCAAGGGCTAAATGTGAGAGCACAGGTGAGCTGAGGGATGAGAAAGCCCATGTGGGCTCAGATCTCTGCACACCACGGGCTCCCTGCAGCTGGGAGGAGAGGGTGATCCATGGCTCACATGAGCTCTGGGCTGGGTGTCTGCTCTCCTCCTGGCAAGATGCACCACGGGCCAGGCTAACCAACATCTGACACTAGTTCAAATGTTTTATTTCCCATGAAGTGGCCAGCTCAGAATAACACCGTGTAACAGTTCAGGAGACAAGGGAATTTTGAAGACACTGACAACCCCTCCTCACATCTGTGTTTGGAGAAAACAAGGTCGTTTCTGCAAGCTCAGTTCCCTACAATATATTTCCAGCAAAGTTGATAAGAAGTTCTCCCTTTTGCAAGGAGAGTCCTTCGGGCCTTTTTTGAGATGCAAAGACGTCCCCTGTCTCACAGAGCATCTCTTGGCTACAGCTGGAACGTGCAGCGCATTGAAAGAACCTGTGCCCTGCCACCACACACCTCAGCTGCGTTGTCCTTGCAAGATGAGCATCAAACCCATGATATCCTCCTCCCTGTGCCACTTCAGCCCTGGGCATGCTTATCAACCCAGAATTGAGTAGGTGGCACCTGCACTCCTAGAGGTACCATGTCAAGGATCACAGCTGACTTGCAACTAAGTGGGGTCATTTGGCCACTACTGAGGACATCTGGGTAACACCACCTTCCCATCCTGCGCAACAACGCCCTGCTTGAGGCAAGCTTAAGGACAGGCTGTTGCTTTTCCTCTGCTCTTTCAGCTGCTTTGCCTGGCAGAGGGGCCTGTGATCCTGCCAAGCCTACAGGCTGGTGCCACCTCAGTGCACCTTCCATAGCAGGCTTAGCCCCAGAGTGTGATGGGAATCTGCCCCCATTGCTACAAGGGTCACAGGTTACATGTCTGGAAGCAAATTTTGGGGCAGGTGATGGTGCATCAGCCATAAACACGCTCTGCACCCAGGCTGTCCTCTGGCTGGCACCAGTGGGCAGCTGCCTGTGAGGGTTTCTGCCTGAGAAAATCAGATTCTTGCTCCTCTGCACCTAGCAGGGGTGCCATGCACTGAGGGCTGAGTGCAGCTTTCTGCTCCCTAATCCTAAGGTGCTGAGGACAGGTTATGAGCATGCATTTCCAGCCCCTGAGGAAGGCTCCACAGCCCTGCTTTCCATCTTTGCCCACAGACAATCGGCCCCTGCTACACCTCCTGCTTGCCTTCCACCTGTCCTGGCCAAGTGCCACCCCATAAAACCCACTCCTCCTTCTGCCATTTGGCGCTATTAGATCCCTCCAACCTGCCCTTTGGGTTGCAGTGAGCGGCTGTGACCACCCAGTCCCTTGCTAGTGCATTTGTCTTGCACAGGAATTCCTGCTTGCACAAAAGGAGCCTCAGCCACATACTGGCACCTGAGCGATGCTGTGGCTGCCAGCTAGAGAGAGGCTCCGGATGCTGCAGTGCTCAGATATCTGTCCCTTTACAGTGCTTTATAAATTTAGGTTGGGAATATTTGTTTTAACGACATGACCCATTTAGCGCATTTGAACGTCTCCTGCCGAAGTGACGGTTTTAACATTTCCCTTTAACCAGTACAGATTGTGCCACCCCTGGGTAATGTGTTAGCAAATCACATTGTTAGTGCTGCGCAATAAACCACTTTTATCTCATGCTGGGAGAAGCTGCAGAGGCCTCACTGAGGAGATCATGCTTGCTTTGCGAGCTGGGGGCTGGGTTTGGAGGTGGCTGATGTAGTCTGGTCAACACCGTGCACAAAGGCTGAGCCTCCAGGAGGGTTTGACCCCCCTGAAATGCGGGTCATGACTCCCAGGGAGGCTGTGCACTGCTACAGGAGTGATCTCAGCATTGCCTGAGGGTGGAACAAGCAGCAGGGGCTCAACTCTCATCTTGCCTCCCAGTGCTTGCCTCCATGCCCTTGCACCCTGTGCCATGCCAAGAGTAAAGCCACAGGATGTGCCTGGATTTGAGAAGCTGACAGAGGTGAGGCTTTGCTCAGTGCCTCTGCTTAGCTGGGCGGTGATTCAAAAACCAAAAGTAGCCTTTCAAGGTCTGCAAAGATAGGAATTTTCTTTCTCCAGAAAAACTCACAGACTCAATAGTAGCTGCCACCTCAAGTCCAGTGAAACAGCAGCAGTGTCTCAGGGGAAGACTGAAGTCTTTATCCAGAAGAAACTCCACTAAATATGGATGGAGAAATGTACAGCTTATGCAATACCCCTGACTGTTGCCATCTGGAAATCTTTTTCCTACCTGCTGGCCTTCTGTCCAAGCCTGGCACTCCCCAGGAATGTGGGCATCCCATAGCCACTTCCCACTCA
This sequence comes from Chloroceryle aenea, assembly GCA_013399075.1. Taxonomy (NCBI): domain Eukaryota; kingdom Metazoa; phylum Chordata; class Aves; order Coraciiformes; family Cerylidae; genus Chloroceryle; species Chloroceryle aenea. Next base: position 492,843 of record VWZY01000669.1, on the reverse strand, counting down.
CGCCTGCTCCTCATGGTGCTCCTCGTGCTGTGGGAATCTCAGTCTCCCCTGGGCCCCTGCACCTACCTCCTGCCCTGGGGGGGCTCAGAGATGACTCCCAGCAGCACAGTGTTTGGTGACCCTTGGCACTCCTTCAGCTGGATCCATGCCGCAGGTGGTGCTTACATTTCCCTCCGCTGGCCTGGCATGGTAAGTCACGTCTAACTGATGTCACCTGCAGGAAGGAGAAAAAAAAATTCTTTGGCCAGGCATGCCTTGTAGGGCAGATTGCTGTTCAGAGCAATTCTGGCAGCTTTGTAGGTAGGAGGTTCCTGTGTCTCTCTGTGGGGAGGAGAGGGCAGCACTGGCCAATGCTCTGCAGGAGCTCTTAAATCCTGCAGCAGCACTAATGCCATGCACATCAGCTTGTACTGACCCTAAAGGCCACGGGATCAATTTGCCACTTAAGAAGAGGTTTTTAATGTATTTTGCATGCTTTAGCATCGTTAATGGCTTAATGAATTAGGCTAACGATGACTTCTGAGTTGCCTACAGGCCTACATAAAAAGGCTTAGCCTGCTCCATGGGACTGATAATTTTCCTTTCAGGCTATTAAGCAGGCTGGGAAGAGGAGGAGATGCACAGATGCTGAAAGAAGTTGGAGGTGAGGCACTGTGTCAGCACTGGCGAGTACCTGATTGGCTATCCAGGAGAATTCTTCAGGTGATGGACCTCAGGAAGGTGGCTGAGGCCAAGGAAAGGAAGCAGGGAAACAGAAAAGGAGGGTGTTACCTGCCCTTTGGGAGGGAGAGGGAAAAAGAAACAGGTGTGGGGGATCAGCAAGAGAATGAATGCAGGGGACAGAGCCTGGGACAGGGTGGCTGGAGAAAAGAGCAGTGGTAGCTTCAGTTCCTGTTGAAGGATCACCTGAGATAAAGCTATGGGCTCTGCACCAAGACCATTTCTGGAGCATTCTGAGCAGCTTTGTGTGGTTGGCCAGGGACCCCGGGGCAGGCAGGTTAGTGATGCAGCAGCCTGTGTTTCTGTACTGCTTCTATCCTGTCCCTACCACATTCTTACCAAGGAGACTCTGTAAACCCTGTCCCTGCAGAGCCTAGAGTTCCTTGATTTGTCAGTCTGCCCTGAGATGGTCAGGGCTGTTCTCATCCTGGGAAGGACTTAGCTGATATCTCCGTCTAAAAGCACACATTACAGTCCTTCCAGATCTGCTGCCAGCATGACCCTTTACTTCACTAAGTAAAAGAGAGGAGGAACAGGTTTTCCTGTCCTTAGGCTTAGCTGAATATTGATATTGGCTCAAACACAAGGAGGCACCACAATATCTAAGGTGCAGCAGTTGCAGGCAGGCTCTTAGGAAAGCCTTTCATCTCTAAACCAGACCTGGCTGCAAGGCTCACAGAGTGAAATAAACATTTCTGCCCTTGACACACAAGGCAAATGAGCCGCACAGTGAGACTATGGGTATACTGGAGTGACTCCAGTGGAGGCCGCCAAGATATTGAGGTGGACAGAACACGGGACAAGAGAGAGGTCAAAAGCCCTGGGTCTGCTTAGAAAAGAAGGCTTGAGGGATGATACTGTTGTCTGCAACTACCAGACTGGGGGGTTATTGAGGGGACAGATTAATTAACACAAAGAAATTCAGAGTAAAGCTTCCTGAGGAACAAACCGAAAGGAAATGGAGTGCTTCCCGTCAGTCCCACATCTCTGTGCTTCCTTTCTCCTGTGCCTCCTGAACTGGCAGAGTGCCTCACAGGTTTTTGCTTGTACACCTCCATTTGTTTTCTCCTGGTGCAATCTCTTCCTCTTTAAATAGCACTCCCAGCAGCCACAAGATGGAAAGATGAGTTATGCCTGGCTTAGGAAGTTGCCAGCTGGAGTTACAGTGAACTGTACTTATATCATAAATCATGTGCCTGACCCCTCTTCCAACTGTGCCTCGGCTACAACTTCTCTAATGTGAAAAGCACTCAAAGGGTGGAAGCAGCACTTTGTCCTGGTCAGGAATAAGAAGATCAGAGCTTCCAGCTGGTACTTGGGTGAGCAAGACTGGCCCCAAAATCTCTCTTAGAGGATTATCCCTCTAAAACTATCACACTCATGATTGAATGGGGCATTGATCAGGCAGGCTTTTATTAATGATTGAGGATTGTGATGATCAGCCAGGTAGCAAATACAGTGTAATTCTTCCAAAGTGCAGTGCAGTTGTGGATGAAGACACTGTCAGGATGCAGAGGAATTATGAGAGCTCATGAGGATTTTAATGCTGTGCACAAATGGACTGATGAGGTCCTTGGATGAATATGAAGGAAAAAGCTAAGCAGAGATACGGGCTGATATTGGCACTTAGTGACTTGCCTACACATCTAAAAGCACAGGTAGGAAAATCGGGGGAGCGCAGAGCAGGGTCATCTCTAAAAGCCACTTTAGAGGGAGAAACCTAATGGTCTCAATCCATTTAGTTTGTCTGAAGATTGAGTCGGTTTGAACACAATTTTGTAAGAATCTATGTGAGATTATACTTCCAGGTCTATTTATTTAAGGGCTTGTTTATATACAGGGCTTTTAAATCTAGCAGGCAAACCCATAAAAAAGATTAAGGGCAGGATGCCCTAATGTTTTTTATGCAGGGAGTGTAATTGACCCTCAGACACTCCACCACAACTCCAGGTAAGCTGTTCCATCATGTAGCATTTCAAAGCCAGATTTCGATGACTCCTTAAAGACACAGGGTGTAGCTAGAGGTAGAACTTCTTGCTATGCTGGCTGGAACAAGTAAAGGATTCCTGGGGGGGTCAGATCAATGCCCAGTTCTGGGTGTCTCAGAGAAGGTGCCTTTCTGTGGAACAAGGAGCATCCATGGATATCCAGGCACAGTCCCCATGCCTTTCCAAGGAGCAGGCTCCTTACACACCAGCCTCCAACCAAAGTGTGAGAGAGGAGGACAATGGCCAGCCAGGTGGCAGGCAGCTGATGGCACAGGAGATACAGCAGTTAAGGCCACCTCCCCTTGTATCTGCACACAGAGTCTGCCAAGAACACTGGGGAGAAAACAGGCTCTGCTCCTCTCCCCCTCACCTTCAGTTGCCTTTATTTTTCCCTGCCTTGTTGCTGGGTAACTCTGTTTGCCCAGCATGGGAGGACTCTGTTTTCAGAAGAACTCAGAACCAAAGAGTTTCTTCTTCAAACATAGGAAATTATTAATCAGAAATTTTGCTTTNTTTTTTTGGTTTAGATTTTCTTTATAACTACATCTAGTATGGAAAAAAAACAAAACAAAACAAAGAGTAGGCTTAAAATCTTTTAACTATAAACATGAAGAGCTCTTTTCACTGCTCTTGGCTAACCTTGCCTTAAAATTAAATCTGACTTTGAGGTTTCAAGGTTGTCATGGTATGGTAATGCTGAAGACAAGCAGAGAGTGAGGTGTTCATGTGACATGCAGGGGGGGCGAGGATGACTCCTTCTCACCTTTCCTGGCCAGGCAAGGCCAGGACCCTTGCCCTGTTTTGAAGCACAGTCTTCCAGACTATGGGCTTACTTTCCTCTCGAGGACAACCTACTTCTGCTGCTCCTCCTGCAGTGTTTGCAAATACTGGGAGGTTTCTCTACATTAAGCATCAAGCTCTCCACAAAGCCAGGGAAAGCTTCTATTTCTCTTTCCTTTCATGGCACAGAGCCTGCTCATGGGGCTTATCACAGGCTTAAAGATAGCTTGAAAATTGGCCATGAAGGAAGACCTCCCAGTGCTTTCTTTTGAGGATGTGTTACCTCTCTGCAGGGAAGGTTTATGGGAGCCAGCAGCACCTCTGCCTTGTATACTGCCTCCAGGGACCTGGACTTTCCCTGGCAGATATTTCTTTCCCAAGTGCAGATCAGATTAAACTGTTATCTCAATCTAAAATGCAATGTATTTCTCCTCTGGCTGCTGCAGCCCACGTCAGAAGCAGATATTATAACACAGCACAGCCTGTGAACGCTAATCAGACACCTAACGGGAAATGCTTAGAATAATGAGCTGAAAAAAAAACCCAACACTGAAATTCACTCCCTGTGGCAAAAGGGGAAGCTGGAGGGAAGACAATTTGCTGTGGTCCAGGAAAGTGCTGTATTTCTCAAAAAGAGCAATGTGAAGCAGTACTAAGCCTATCTTCTGAAAACTACTTAGCACACACTGAATCAGTTGAAATGGGCACAATGGGATTTTCATAAAGCAGTAGGTCACTGCCTAGCTTTTATTTGTGTACATAAATGTGTGTGTAGAGAAGAGCATGTAAGAGGGAAGAACTCAGAAGTCACAGGGACGCAGCTCTGCACCTAAAGCCAGGGAAGCATTACCATGTCCAGACTGCTATGAATTCCCAGCAGTGACCAGCCAGAGCTCTAGAGTAGGCCTTCCTCCTCCTCCTCCTCCTCTCACTGTTCTCCTTCAAGCTGTGCCCTGCCTTGCATTCCCACTGCCAGCCTTTGCCATTGTGCACAGGCTTTGCCACCACACTCATCAAAGAGCAGGGTGTTGATGGATGCGATCTCATTGATTTTGTGCAAACTCTGGTGAGAAATACATAATACATGAGCCTAGATTTAGACACAGCAATTTGAATCACTGCTTCTTCCATGGGACATTTTAAAGCCTCTTTTTGGCTGTATGGGACCTTGGTTGGATCAGGTGTGTCTGGATTTGCTGTTTTACACCTGCTGTAAATAAGTGTTTTCCTTGTTGTTTGTAGGAGTACCTGCACTTTCCCACCCACATGGTTCTCAGGCTTCATTCTCTGCCTCCAAGGACAGGCAGCACAGGATTGCACTCAGAAAATGCACATGATTTATTGCACCTCCTTGAAGGGAGAGGAGCACCAAGGGGAAACATGATTGACATCAATATACATAACTCATCAAATTGCTTCACCTTGGTGCTGGTATTAGCAGCACCCTTGCTGCAAACTCTGCTTGAAGGCTTTCCATGGGATGACTTCTAGGCAAGCCAAGCCTGGACTGCTACCAGCTACATCAAGTAAGTGGCTAAAAACTGGGTAAAATTAGAGGCAGCCTTTTTCCCAATATCTAATGCTTAGAAATGCTGGTTTTAGTCCTTACCAGTGGGGGAAGGCTGGAGGCCAGGGGAGCCAGTGTTCCCCCTTCATCTGCCCCGTTCTTCTGGTCAGGCAGGGGTATGCGTGGGCACTGGCCAGCTCTGGACAGCATCACTCACTCTTCCCTCTGAACTGACTCCTCTGAGCAGCTGCCCTGGCTTTTTGCTGACAGACAATCCTGGCTGATTAGTTCCTGAAAATACAGAACAATATTTCCATTGCAATTTATTACAGCCACTGAAATGTAAATTCACGAGGAAGGGAACAGCAGGATGCTTCAGGAAAAGGCTTTCAGAAGGCAGGGGGAAAAAAAGAAAAGAAAAGAAAATGCTTTCCATTTAGTAGCTCAGAAAAGCTTACTGTAACATAGCACTGTCAAGGAGCCATACCTGTCGGTCGCAAGGATGCTGCTGGGAGAAAGTCCTGAAGAGAACAAATTAGATGGCAGAGCAGAAAATAGGGGATCAGCACAGCAGTGAGTGCTGAGGAAGGGCTAACAGGAGAAGAGCTAATTGCACCTGGAGTGGGTTTAGCCACTGTCTTTGCTCTTGTGGGATGCATTGCCCTTTGCACTCCCTCAGAGAGACAGAGCAAGAGGAGATGTATTTCTGCATATTGAAAAGCAATGCTTCTGTTGGCATGTAGAGAATTACTCCCTGGTACTATTTGCCAGTACTGCATCAGATAGCAGAGCAAAATATGGCAGGTGTTGAGGTTTGCTGCTGTGGCTCCAGGGTGCCCACACGGGACCACATGCATCACCCAGAAGCAGCATCCCACCTTGGCAACAACGTGCTTGTCATTGCACAGACACCTATTAGAGCAGCAAGAGCAGTCTTAACAGAGGAGAAGGCGGCACTTCACTGGCACTTGGTTACGGTTACATTCAGCCTGTGGGTGGTTGCCTGAATCTTTGCCAGTGGAAAAGAAGGGGAAAAAATAAAAGAATTTCTTTACAAATGACCCTTTTCGCTTGGGTTTATCTTGTTTCTCAACGTTGTTCATGATCAACCAAAGAAATCAAAATGAAAGGAAAATAAATTTGATTAAAACATATCTGAAAAGAAAATAGATTGGTCAGAAATAAGGATATCCTAGTATAAATGTCCAGCACGATGAACTTCGCAAGTCCAGAGGTGAATGGTCCCCCTGCAACCCCTGTAAAAGCTCAAAAAATAGAGAGACATCTGAATAAGAGAATACCAGAAACAAACCGAGCCAATTTTGGCATGCTCTGCAGGTGAGTCATGTCTCAGAAACTGCTCAGAACATCACAGAGCTTTCATAGCTGTGCATTTCCAGCACACATATGCTGTGCTCTGCTGGCCATCCCACCAGCAGTGAGAAGAGCATTTCCATGCTCCAAACTTATCTCCTCCATGGGGTCCCTCCAGGCAGGGCAAGGACTGAAGTGTGTTGATTGCTTTGTGCAAACAGGCTTATGCAATGAAAAAACATAGGGGTTTCTCTCAACAATATGTATGCAGGCAAAATAAAAACTATTAAAGTTATTTGTGATTGAAGCATTGTGCTCCTGCCAGGCTGGATCTGCAGACAGGTACCACTGTGATGGACATGCTCCACTGCTACTTCGGCAGCAGCAAAAGCCAGGGATGAGGGGTGTCCTGCAGGATGGATATGTCTGGAAGCAGCTTGGCAATGTCAGTCCTCAGTACATGGGATTTAAGCACAGCACTGTCTGATGAAAACCCACGGTCAGATAATGCAAGCAGAAGGGAGGGATGTGGAGATGGAAAGTGCTCTGGCCACCATTAATACTTCCGTGGAGCTTCAGCCAGGTCCTGGAGGGGTTGGGTTAAGAGAGGGAGCTGAAGACATTGAGGTTTTCATGGGCTGACTGAGGATGAGCCATGTTGCAACCAATTGGCTTAAGGTGTGTGCAAGTAGCATGCACTCCTGGCACATTGTCCTTCCCTCACCATGGAGAGCAGTGGGGAGAAATGACCATGGAGCCAGGGCCAGGGAGGAGGGAGAGGGAAAATAGCCAACAAGAATCATAAATATCCCCCAAAAGCTACAGCTACATTCAGTAGGAAGGTGGAACTCTCCAAGAGATGAGCAGTGATTAGAAGTGAAACAGGAATCATGATGAGGATGGTGATGCTGATAGAGCAAAACCCACATTCAGATGGCCATTGATATGTGTTGGTGACTTACCTTTGACATCTCAGTGATCAAACCATTCCAAGGTGACAAGAACCTGAATTTTACAAAGCAGCAAACACCTGTGGCACCCCACAAAAATATTTTGAACTAACTTTCTGATCAGGGTAGGGAGTGGACATGGTCAGCCAGACCCTGCCATAGAAATATATCTGGTGTTGCTGATTCAGTAATTGGTGATTATTTTAACAGTGTGCTTGAGACCCATAGGAGAACCTACTCTGCTTCAGAGAAGTCTTGACATGGCTTTATAACCAGGCAGAGCACCGCAGTGAGAACTGCAATCAGAGATGGTCCTGCTAATCTCAGCATCTCACCAGGAAGCCAGTGTCAAAAGGAATAGGGCTTAGAAAGCCCAGGTGATTCTGGTGCCAGGTGGAGCTTGGGGACCCTTGCGGGGCTGGGCAGGGAAGACAGGCATGCCCAGGCTGCAGGCAGGGGTGATGGCTGCCATCAGCAGGCAGAGCAGTACCCAGCAGGCTCTAGGACCACATTTCCCCTGGGGTTTGATCTTGGCAGAACAGATGGCTCCATGGCTACAATCAAAACTCATTGCTTCTGAGAGCTGAGCTCAGACCCTCTGCAAGACTAACCCAACCTGCAGATAATGTTTTGTGGTGCTGTGAAGGGCCAAGGCTGATTTACTTCCTTCCTTGTAAATTTAGTAACTTAGAGTTAACAAAAGCAAATGGAGGCTCAAACCAGACATGCAGATGACAGGTCTCCCCTCCTGCTGCAGAAGCAGAAGTCTCCTGTGGCTCTGATGTCATCTCCAATAAGATTTTCTATGTTTTAAAGGATTTACATTTGGGGATAGCTCAGAACTCCCCAGTGCTGCCCCTCTGGCCCTCAGGGAGCTGGTGCAGAGTGGGGTGCAGCACAAGCAGCACCCAGAGGATGCCCCAAGAGGGCTCCAGAGATGTTCTCTGCTAAATAACACATCAACCCTGAAGTTAAGCACACACCAAATAATTCATAAGAAGAAATGAATTATTAAATAACTTCTCATTATTGCCAATCTAATTACACACCGTTAATTTCATACCTAAAAGGTACTGTAATATTCTTGCTGAATCATCTCTTGCTGGTCTCAGCTTTGAGGGTTTCAACATGTCTGAGGGGTTGCAAAATAAAAGAAAAACCTGGGGGGGAAACTAGGGCAAGCACTTCAGGCACAATTTCACCATTTGTTTTGCAGCAAAATAAACAATTTTGAAAATTCCCTTTCCCCAAACCCCAGGCAATGTCAAACCCTCCATATCACTGTGCTTCTTTCCTCTTACTGTAGACAGCTAGCATTTATTTTTACAGGAGGGGCAGCCTGGAAGACAGTGGGTCAGTCTGCAGAAGGAAACCAAACCTTGTACAAAGGGTCTTGCAGTGCCAAGGTACTCCTGCGGAGACCCCAGACTGCCCACAAGGCTCCCTCAGGCCCAGGGGGCTGCATGTGCTGGGAAAGCTGCCATGCTGGGACCTCTCCAGACAGCTTCCTGGGGGACTTTGTGCTTTGACAGCTTCTCCAGCATCGCCAGGTCTCCAAGGAGCACTGTTACTGGGCTCCGCACAGGTCCCTGTTGCTGAAGAAGAAAGGATTGTTCCAAAGAAACGGCCGTTTTGCCCCATTTGTATGTATTTCCTTGTGCTTTTATGGCAGCCCATAAAATGGATCATTTGTCTTAAAAGAAATGAGCAGGTCAAGCTTGGCTCAGGCCTGCCTTGCTCTTGGCTCAGGCCTGCCTTGCATACTGGTGCCTGCTGCAGAGTGCGAGAGGACCTGGGGGGAGGCTCCAAGCCACAGGCCCCATACAGAGTATGTACAACAATGCCATATTTGTACCTGCAGAAAGAGATATCTGGGGACTTCTGGAAAAAGTGCCTGGGCAGAGGGGATGTTCCATTCTCCTTAGGAGAGCAGGAGACAGCCACAACTCTATTTTCAGCTGAGGTTTCCAAGGCACTTATTTACCAGCACTGCCAACAAAATCTGTTATCACATCAGCACTGCTGACAGCTCTGTCTGGAGCTGGCTTTTCAGAGAAAGCACCTCAAGAGCACTGGAGGCAGTGCCAGGGCTCTGTAGGAAGGATACAGCAGTCTCATGCACTTGCCCATCACTGAAACCCAGTGATTAATCAGCAGCAGGGCCCAGGGCCCCTGCTCTTCTTACCCTTGCCGAGATGAAACCAGTCCCTGCTGACTGGTGCCAGGAGGACAGTGAGTTCCCTTGGGGTGCTGGCTGCTCTGGGCACAGGACCTGGGTTCTCACTCATGGACAGCAGTCCTTGGCAGCTGGATCCTTGCCAGCCATCAGCTGCATTATGTGTCTGGAGTGGCTCTCCCAGCTGGAGTGATGCCAGTGTCTCTGCTCAGCATCACCCTCTGAGCCTGTCTCATCAGCCAGCTCCAAAACTCCCATGTTCTTGCCATGCCTGGGATGTGCAAGGACTCAGGAGAGGCCCTCCTGGTGACCATGGTGTTACATCTGGTGTGCTTCGCTCGGTGAGTCATTAGGTAATTACCTGGAAAGTCAATTGGGTTTGTCTGGATGGATTTATTTCTGCACACCCATCCAACTGATTTCTCCCAGGCCTGCAAGTCATGAAGAGCGTCTCCCAAGCAGTGATGCAAGTGGCTGGAGCCCTCAGGAACTGCATCAAGAGACACTTAGCTGCTCTGATGGAGCAGAGAGCAGCGGCAGGATGGGCACAACCACCATCTCCATGCCCACTTGCAGGGTATCACCCATGTAGGGCTCTTGTCCTGTGCTTCCGCTGCTGCTGTTAACCCCATTCTATGCACTCTGACCACTCTCTGCCACACCAAGGCAAGCTCAGGAGCCAGCATGCTGCTGCCTGGACAGAAGCCCCAGGCTGGGGCTGGCCAGGGGCTCTATCCCTCAGAGCTGCCACAGACACTCAGGGGAGCAAAGATACACTTCTCCCCCACAGACAGGGAGATGAGCAGGGGACCTGCGAGGTCCCCTTCAGTCCCATTTCAACAGCCCTTGGAGCAGAGTCGGGTAGGCGATTTGGGGAGCATGGTGTAAAGTTTCCAGCCTCACATCAGCCTCCCATCAATTTCCTGAAGTAATGAAGAGGTAATTAAATTTTGCAGGGAAGGGAAGCTTCATCGATGGCAAGAGCATATTGAAGCTCTCGATCTCATCAGGGGAAATGCTAGGCTCCAAATTAAATGCATTTACTGTTTCATGTACCCTCGCTTACAATTGTTGTAATGAATCCAGGAATTAATTGTTTGCCCGTTTAAAACAAGTCCCCTCTTGCACCGTGCCGTGCTTCCCTCCTCCCAACTCTCTATAATTTGATATTCCGGTTAGAAAACAAATTGGCATTCATTGGAAAATCAATCTTTTCATTGTTTAACTCTCATTTCTCCAGGGAATGTGGGGGAATGGAATTACATCCTCTGATATGAACCCTCTCCGAATGTCTAATTATGGCTGGGGAGCAGAGAGGCCGCCCGCATCCCAAGAGCCCCCAGCACTCCGTGCCGGCAGCATCCATGGTGCTGCCTGTCGAGGAGGCTGGAGCTGGTCCATGCAGGATAATATCAACCAGTTGCCTCGGTAATGAGCCCAGTAATAGAGTCTGTCATTTATTAGCTGGGATTAAATGGAAAGTGCTTGTTATGGTGGGGAAGATGACAAACAGTGTGAAGAAAAGCCTGAAGACACACCGTACTGTGTTTATTCAGGCTGAGGAGAGGAAGAACAAACAAAATGTCCTTTCACACCGGTTTAAGAACTCATCTCCCACACTTCCATGTCCTGCCACGACACTGCTCCTGCAGTGCTGGGCCTGGGGCCACCAGGGTCCCCAGGGACTGGGGCTGGTGCATCTGCAGGGTGGTCTCACAGCCTACACCAGTGGGCCCCTTTGTACAAGGACAGAGTGGTACCCACTCAGGACTTTGCTTTTTCTTTGTAAGACAGCACTTCCTAAGCATGCCAGGCAGCTGGCCTGGCAACGATGCTATTGCTTCCCATGGAGACATTGGCTGATGAAAAAAACTGCTGGTTTTATGGGTAACACTGGTTGTCTTTTACACTTACTGCAGGAAAATGAATAGCTACTTTTATACAAAAAAAAAAAAAGTTTTCCCGTGATATCAGAAAGTACTAATGAATATACAGAACCAAATTATATGGTACCCTGTGAGCCAGAGCTCCCAGACAGAGATTTAAAGCAAAACAAGTAGCTGGCAAAGATAAAAGCCTGAAACGAAAGCAGGTCATATAATTACTCAGGGACAATAAATTTCTGAAAAATTGAGCTGTCAGTCCCCTCCATCCAGACACCCAGCTCCATTTCAAAGCTAAATAACTTGTTGCAAAGAGTTAATGCAGCAGATAAAACACTACTGCAAAAGCAGCTTCTGATTTGCAAGGTATGAGGTTTCCTCTGACCCACCCCATGCTGATCATGGGAGCCCCCAAAGCATTACCCCCCACTCAGGTCACAAGCAGTGGAGGGGCTCCCTGCCCACCTGCCAGAGCTGCAAACCTCTGCCAGCAGCTTTTCCCCAACCAAAATGAAAGGTCCCAACACTTGGCCCTGTGGGACAGCACGGCATTAGTCTGTGAGCCCAGGGCATATGCTCTGCCCCTGAACTCACTTGCTCACTTTTACTCTTCCCTTTCTTCTCTTCATTCACAAATTAGCAACCAACATGTTCCAGGTTGTACTAATTAGTTGTTTGGAAGATTTCAAACGACTGTTTGGGCAAAGCATATGCTGCCACCACTGGGAGCTGGCTCTGGCTGGCTGCCTCCCCACCGCCGCCTGGCAGCTCACCCACAGCCACCCAGGACACTCACTGGTGTCCCCAGGGGCACCTGCCCCACACACTCCTTCTTAAGGCCCTGACAGGCCAAGAGGGAAGAGTAATGGTTGGGCTCAATAATCTTAAAGGTGTTGTCCAACCAGAAGGATTTTATTAAAGTCCCTGAAGTTGGGTGCAGAAGGTGCAGTCATGCTGCCAGCAGCCTTTGCATGGCTGGGGGGCCCTGGCTCCCCATAGCCAGGAAGCCAGCCCCCTCACCTATTTTAGCCCCAGTGTGGGCTTGGCACAGGTGGCATCAACAGCAGGCCCGTGAAAGATGGTGTGTTGCTCTCTGCAGCACAGTAATCCTATTCCCTCCCTTTTCTCATATTCTCACTTAGCAACACTATATGAGCATCTTTGTCAGGCACATATTAGGAACCATTCTTCATAAAAAATTAAGGGCTATGGAAATAAAGTGACCTCTCCAAGGGCTTCAATTACACTGTAAGGTAATTGTGTCTTCCCCAGGCCTCCATCATGGTGTTCAGGAGTCTTCAGCAACAATTTATGTATTTATTACAGTTTAAGTGTCCTTAGCCCTCAGATCTTTCCAGTAATGAAAATACATAGCACAAATCCAGTAAATACAGACTGAGAGGTGTGTAGAATATGACAGCAATCCTCCCAGCCATCACACCGCAGGGAGAAGCGTCAGTAACCTCTCTGCACTCTCGCAGGGTGGCAAAGCTGTTCCCCTGTGCTGTGCCCTGTGAGACCTCCACAGGGCATGTACAGGTGACAGGACGAGGGGAACCACAGCAAAGGGTTGGGGCTAAAACCGTCCAGACTGGGACTGATACCAGGGCATGTCAGAAAGCCTTTCTTGGGACAAAAATACAGTTCTAATATTGGTTTTGGCACTAAAGGTTGCTTGGAATTGGGACAAGAAGGCAAACCAGCCTTTGTTTAACTTATTATTTGCTGCAAAGCCATTTTTGTGTGTGCAACCCTTTTTTTTTTTTTTTGGCAGGAAAGGAGCACAGAAGGGCTGCAGAGGCTGGAGCCAGGCTCAGCTTGTTACACATCAGGGGAGCATCCCCAGGGACAGCTGAGGCCTCTCCAGCTATAGAGGGAGTGAGGCTGGAACTGGGGGTCCCTCTGTCCAAGGGTTTGTCCAGAACAGAGCCAGGACAGTAAGTTTTTACTTCACCTCTCGAGGTGCTGCGGGTGGGATGAAGGAGAACCCCAGCCTCACAGCCAGGCTACAATGCTGCCCTGGGTTTCCACATGAGCTGATGGATCCAGCCAGGGCAGCCACCATGAGAGGAGAAGAATGCTGTAAAAAACGAGATAACTTGGGTACTGCCCCCCATCCTAGACTTGAAGGGGTCTGGGCACGTTGGCAGGGAAAACTAGTCTGAAGGGACCAGGTTTTCTGTCCTTCTCAGCTCTGAGAATCATGTCAGCACAGCTGAAGTCTGTGCTGCAGATGCAACAGAAGAACAAGACTTGTAAAATGCCATTGGAAAAATGAAAGACAAAAAATGCATTTTTTTTTCTTGTCAGAAAGACACCAAGTCCTACACCTTGGGTATGAAGGAGATGATTTATCAAGAAAAAAAAGTCACTAAACCCCCAAGCTACAAATTACTCCTCTTGCAGCAAAAATAGTTAACAGCTGTGCTGTGCAGTATCAGTGCAGGAGCCTGTGTTAGGTAAACGGGCAAATATGCCACTTGTTTTATAGCTGTAGGACAATTATGCAGCAGCTGGGAAATATTTCCTGCCCCTGCTGCATTCCTAGCTTAAGTCACAAAAATGGTGCAATTGGCATGAGATCAGTGTCAAGGGCTAACCCTGGGAAAAAGGAGTTGTAATAGAAGCCTTTTGATCATTCACTCATGTGGCATCATCAGGCAATTTAGGATTTTTTTTTTTTTCCCAAATAAAAAAAAAGAAGGAAAAAAAGCCTGCTAAGTTAAAACAGAGATTGGTGACAGGTCCTGGCAACCTCCCTCCTGCAGGAGGGGATGCTGTGGAAACCTTCACCAGGGATGTGGGGGAGCAGGGTTCAGATGGATATTTTTTGATATAGAAACTGTTAAGACAAGAAGATGCTGTACTGCTGCAATGATTTAATTACTAAAGAAGTGGTAATTGCTTAGGGAGTAGTGACAACAATCTTAGTATAATCAGTGGGAGCAAACAGAGGGCAGCCCCAGCCAGTAATACAGCTACTAGATATTTCAAAAGGGCTAATATAAATCAGGGGAAATTACCAGCAAAACTGACCAGGTGGAAAAAACAATAATTAAATGATTGTGAACAGAAAGTTAAAATGCTTTTTAAGTATTTAAGACACAGTGAAAGAAACAATTTAGTCAGAAATTTAGCCTGACAGACATTAAAAATAAGAAAACAATAGATGGAAAACAAAGAAGGGAATGGTGTCTGAGAAAATTATATGAGAAGTACAGGAAAAGCAAAGTAATAAGAAAATTTTCAGTGTAGGTATAGATGCCATTGGTCCAAGGAGCAGACTTTAAACAGAGTTGTAAAAGAGAAAGCAGATCCTCCTGTGGGCAGGAAAGGCTCTTAGTTCAGAAGGGGTAGGCAGGGGAGACTGAAAGGAGGAGGGTGTGTGTTTAGACCTGCTGAAGATGATGGATGCTCTCTCCTACCTGCATTAAAGAGGCATATTTGAAAACTGGCTGACCTACCCAGCTGTCTCTCCAGAGCCTGCAGCATTACCTGGGTGATTCCTGCCCCAAAGTTAGTGGCTGAAACATACCAGAGCCACCTTGCAAATACCATCCAGGAATGGCTAGTGATGGAGATTGTGCCTAAACAGGGATGCCACCCCGCTCCTGCCCCCTGCTCCCCATGTCTTTTGCAGAGCTGATCTCCCACTGTAGTGGTAAGAGCAGCTGTGCATCTACAGCTCCCCAGTGCCCGCAGACTGGATGAGAAGTGGCCAAGAGCAGTGTGTCCAGCTGAGAGCTAAGACGACCACACCAGCCTCAGCATGCCAGCTCTTAGGGGCCAGGCATGGCCTTCATATTGACTTGTTGGACCTCAGCTCAACTTCTGAAAGTCGTCTTCTTTTACCCTTGAAGCAGGACAAGCACAGCCTGGTGACGCTGGGTGCAATGAGCAATGTCTCCCCAGGGAAAAGCCTGCTGGAGCAGCTGAGCTGGAGGAGCTGAGTGGCAGTGTCCCTCCCTGGAGTGGCAGGACCTGCTGCAGAAGGGCTGTTTCAGAAGCATCACTGCTTGCTCACCTTCTCCAGGCACTTTTGCTCATCTGAGGGAAGCCACTGTTCTGGTAAGAAACTGCTCAGTATTTTACTGCCCTTTCCCCCATGGAAGCTTTCAGGAAGAAAGCACCACAGACACCCTCTGCCCTGATTTTCAGGTTCATCTAAACATCAAAAAGCAGATATGCTGCCTAGACAGAGTGCCGTTTGCAGAGCTGTCAGCATGCCTGAGGACATCACCTCCTAATAGCAGAGCAGACTCACCTCTTGGTTTGCATGTTCTGCTGTTGGATCAAAACAACTTCATCACACTTTACTTTTGGTTTAATTTTTTCCATTTTGATCCCAAGAAGAGCAGCAGGGAGTCAACGAGTGGCATTTCTTTTCCTGAACCCTGCCAGTGCCACAGTGGTGAAGGTGTAATTATCAAGAGATGGACATTAATCTACATATAAGCCTGGTGTCACTGCTTTCCATTCCCTTGGTTTTATTGATCCTTTTATATTATTATTATTTGTTCTTGCTTCCTGTTTTTAAAGACTTCTAAGTTTATGGCCAGCTGAAAGGGAGGGCTGCTGTTGTAATGAAAAAATATAGTGGACTGGTGCTGTAACTTTCTGGCTGTTTTCTTAGGCCATTGTTATGTTGGTTTTTTTTTCATCTGAACACTATTTCCGTATAACAGTTGCAAACAATATTGTATTAGCCTTAATTTTGACCTTGCTGCAATTTCTACCAGAAAATTGTTTTGGTTCGGAAATGGCCAGATTTACTCTTAAGGCCAATAAAAATAAGTCTGTGAGGTTGAAAAGAAGACGTCAAAAGCAGGCACTAAAGATCACTTTAAATGATAACAGTTGTACTTGAAGCAAAAATAATATACAAAGCTTTCATCTAGCAGTTCTCATCTATGGACAGCAAAGTGCTTTACAGATGAGTTCACTGTCAGCAGCACTGTTTTTAAAGGTGAGCAGAAATATGGCGTTTGCTGGTTTTGCTGTATTGCTCTACCCAAACCCAGATGGTGAATCTGATTCATTCATCTGAAATCTGCGATTCACCAGCTCTCCTGTTCCCCCAGGACAATCTTGTGCCCACCTGGCTGAGCACCAACTCCCAATACTACCCCACAGGACCTGTGGGGTCTGGAAATGAGGTCAAGAAGAGGTTTGCTTTTGCCTAACTAATTGAATTCTCTTTTGTTTTTAGTGGTTTGGGTTTTTTTTCTCTTTTTCTTCCAATTGAATACAGACAGTTGAATTTACTTTGGGGGGGTTGGAGAGAGAGTAACGCAGCTGCTTGGATTTTTCACCCTGCTGGTTCATCCTCATGCTGCAGAGGAGGCTGAAGCCAAGGTCTTGCTACCCCACTGAAACATGTCCTGTATCCCCTAGTCCCTGGTCATGTGGCTGTACCTGAGGAGCTGAACACTATGGCATAGTCTGAGCCAAACCTTGGCCCAGGACAAGGCAAACCCAGGCAATGGTGCAAACACATCCTGAATGTCTCCAAACTCATCAGAACAGCTCTATGTGGAAAGAAAATGCAACCTGCAAGAGCAAGTAGCAGAACCATCATGGATGCCTAAGGCTTCACCATTGGGTTGGGCATCCCTCATCTGCCGTCATGTCTGAAGGCAAAGTACTTCTCCCCATACTGAGCAACAGCAACCTCCTGCTTGCTAGGACTTTGTTCTGTGGGGACATGGAGTGCTTTGGAGCCTTGCTGCAGCTCCCTGTGCAGCACCCCAGAATGTTTCATCTCCATGGGTGAATGTGGTTTGTTAAATAAATCTTGATGGCTCACATCAGTAGTTCTGAAGAGCCTGTTTCTTGTCTTTGTGTCTCTGGGGATGAGGACTAATTGGGATAAAACACTCACTTCACAGGCTGAGTTAAAGGAGCTGCTCCTGGGAGGTCTCTATTGCCCCAGGAAAGGCTGCTCTTCACCCCAGAAATGCAGGCTGCAAAATGTACTTGCCTTTGAAGGTCTGACACATGGGAAAACACAGGCAGGGCACAGCCCTGTAATGCTGCCCACCAGTTCCTACCTCTGCATGTAGGGGTGGGGTCCCATGGGGGACAGGAGGGACCCCCCTCACCTGACAGTTTGGTTTGGCAGCTGTACAGGGTGTGTTGTGCTTGTAAAGCACTGACAGCAGGTGCCTGGCTGTCAGCTGGGGAGACAAAGCTTGCTCCCTGCTGCCTGCCCAGTGACTACTGGGCACTTACTCATTGCTTCAGAGCTGAACTGTGTGCTTATTTTAACTGAACAGTTTTCCTAAGCACTGCTGAAAGCAGGTGCTTTTTCCTGAGATGAGCACTGCTTGATGGCACCCTGTCACCTACCCACTGGTTTCTCTCACACCTGCCTCACACCATTTCTGCAGAGAAAGGTATCTGAGCAAGCCCCGAGACACACCAGAGACGCCCGCTGAAATACCTGCAAAGGGTCTTTGTTTAATCCTGTCAGCTGGCCAAGAGACAGGAGGTTGCATCTCTGGCTGAGCTCACGTTGGGCTTTGCTTTTGAACCTCCTTACTGCTACGGAAATGCTGGCACCACAGAGTTTGCTGTCAGGTAAAGCTCTGCAAGGAAATAATTCCTGCAGGAAGTTTAATTGCAACCATTAAGCCTTTAATCTAACCAGGGTTTTTATCTCTAAATGGCGATGCCGTCCCTGAAATATAGGCATACTTCCATGTGCCTGCTCACTGCTTGTTTAGCACTGTGTTTATGGCTATTTTTAGGGAACCGGAAGCAGGTAATTACTTAGCTGGCCATAAAATTAATTGTTTTTTAAAAAAATTTAAACCTCACACAATAGCGAACGTATCCAACCGTGAAAAATAACCCCCAGCTCGCAGCTTCACTGACCACAAAGAGCCACTTGCAGCTGGCTGCCTCTGCCTCATTTTTGCTGCTGAATGGGCCTGGTCCCCTCCCTGCCTCTGCAGCCGCCCCAGACGAGGGCCAGAGCCACTCTGCAGGGTGAACAGAGGGGAGAGGGAAAAGCCCATCAGTGCATGGTGCTCTGCTCTCTCCAACTCACGCAGCCCAGCACAGCCTGACCAGACTGCTCCCCTGGTTTTGTGCTTGTGCCAGTGACTTCGCCTAGCTGTTCCATCACGCTGTGTGCACTCCCTCCGACAGGCTCGCAGATGCTCACGGCAATTATCCGTCCTAGAGCTAGGCATGGACATATTCTCCAGCCCTTAATAATAACAGGATGTGTAGCATGATGATAAAAAAAGGAGAACCAGTGAGGCTCACCTGATGGGGCTGGGGAAGAAGATGATGGTGACCAGCATGGGTTCATTCACCTATGGAGGCTGCTGGTACAACTGCGCTGCAAGTCCCTTCCTCTGGCTCCTTGTGGTCTTCATCATCAAGGAAAAGCCCAGGAGATCCCAGCAGAGCCCTTTGGAGTTGTGTGAAAGTCAAGAAGCCTCCCCACGGGGATAGATGGCTACCAGAAACCCACTGGCTTCACAGCCCTCCTTACGACCAGAGTTCAGGACTCTCAGATAAAGCAGTAAGAGCTTTTATTTTTGTCAAGCCAAGTTTAAATGAGCTGTCCTGTGAGAAAACAGATGCTTCAAAGTTATATACAAACATGGACAAAGTGGGATACCCCCCCAAAGGCTGCTTTAAATAGAGACTTCATTTCATCTGGATGTCTTATTCCAGTAAAATCTTATCTGCAAGTTTCAGGGCTGCCTGGGAAATCTTGCTGCCTCACCAGGGAAGAGGATATTTAAAAAGGATTAAATCTGACAGTCTTATACCAAAAGTGGATTTTTAAGAAATAAGCAAAGATTCAAGAGGAAAAGGTTAGTGGGCTGTTGAAAACACAACTGCATTTAGGCTAATAAAGCTTAATTTCGAGTCAGATATTAACGCAGTGAATGTGATGAGCCGTGCTGACTTGCTGGGCTCAGGTTCTACCGAAGGCAGGAAGCTGCTGCAGCAGAGAAGGGAAGGGAGTCTCTGCCCCACTTTTCACACAGAATCCCACCAAGCCATTCATCCCACAGATGCTGCTGAGGTCCTGGATAAGCAGTGAACACATTACGGGGCAAACAATGGCAGGGTCATGAAAGCTTAAAGTATGGGTTCATTGGTATGTTTAGACCCCTGAGGCAAGAGAAGTTTTGACCTGAATTTAGAGTATATTAAACACCAAAGAGCCACTTCTCCTTCTAGTAGGAGGTTTCACTCTTTCCCGCATCCCACAGGAAAACTTGCGCATCAATTAGGGTTCAGCTCACCCTACAGCTATGGAGTAATTCAAATCAATCAAACACATTGCCTCCTTGGCCATTAGGACTTGCTCCAATTACCTTCAGCTTTAAAACAGTGAGTAAGATATAAATTCTATTACACAAAGCTCCTGTCTATATTTCTCCCCAAATATTGAAATGACATTTCTGCCCATTGGATATAGGACCTTGGAAAAGACTCCCTGGATAGTTCATTTGCTGGAAAAAGAACTGACAGCCCAATTAATCTCACAGCTTGTGACTTTTAAACCAGGGCTGTCAGTGTAGGTTCTCTGGGATGAGAGCAAGAGAGGCTGGATAAATATCACAGGATGCTACTCTCCCAGAGATGTCAAACCTCTCCCCAATGCCTCTCACCATGCCCTGCTCTGCCCACCAGCTGTGAGGACAGTGTACCTGCCTGGGCATCCGTGGGCTGCTCTGCGCTCACCTCCAGACCTGCATCCCTTTGTGCATTTGCTGGCATGGACATGGCTGGTGGCCAGGGAGGGGTTCTGGTCCCCGACCCAAATTGGCTCCAAACTCGCCCGGCACGGTGCAGCTATCCAGCTGGGGGAAACACTGTCAGCCAGCCATGCAGAGATGAGCTGTACCATGCCACAGAGGCATCAGCACTGTCAGGCGAAGCTGCTGTCCCATGTAGGGCACCCACAGCTCTCATCCTGAACAGAAAAGGCCCCAGAAAAGGAAAGGCTTTGCTTCCCATTCTCATTTCCAGCTAATGATCTGGCTGTGTAATTGCCTCCCTCCTTCACAACTGATGCTCACCAGACATTCATCTCTTGTTTTCACCATGGAGAAGCTCATGTCTGGACAATTAGTGCAGGTGAGCTCCTTATCTCAGCCCTCCATCTACTGCAAACATGAACATCCGTTGCAAAATAACTCTGCCAGTGCTTGTGAAAGGGAAGCCACCACACCTTGGCTCAGCCTCACCAAACAAGCCCACTGAACTGCTGGTCATGGCAGCTACAGGTCCCCAAGGCCAGGTCTCCATTATATGTCTGTTCCCCAGTATGAATGTAGGGACACAGCTCAGATCACCATGCCTGGCACTGTGCCAGCTGCACTTATGGGAGCTGTGAGCAGAGGGAGGCAGTGGTGGCTTTGCATGTGTCTGTGACCTTGCTGAGTACAAACCATCCCCACACTTCCCACACAAATGACAGGATCAGCCTTGCAGTCCATTTTAGAACATTAATTATCTTGTTTCTTATTTTTACTACTATTTTCTTTTCTACAAGTAGAGAAAGATCTTGGGCTATCAGGAGCTGTTGTGGCTACAGCTTATATACTCTCTGACTCCTACACACAATTTTACCATGCAAAAAGCCTCATCTGGGTATCACTTTCCTTGACCCCATCTTTAAGTGCCAGAAGAAACAGTAGCACTTTCATGCCATTTTTTCCTTGCTTCTATCTCCTGATCTGCAGATTGAATACATCACACTGTCATTTCATAGCCTGGGTCCTGAAGCTGGATTAATGGGAATGACCTCCAGCTTTCCTTGCAACATTTATCCCAAGAGCTGACTTAAATAACATGCAGTGATGTCCCTCAGAATCCCACACTGCACCCCAGCGGGCACCCATGTCCCCTTGCATCCTTCCCTGGCAGCAGTTTCCAGGCCAGATGATGCCCCAGGAGGACAGGGCAGTCCAAAACCCGATGGCACAAATGCTTCCAAGGCAGGATTGCTGTGACTTGAAGCATGTCAAGTGCCATCGAGAGCCTGGCAATTGCTGGGAGCTGCCCGCTGCCCCTGCCTCCTGCCCGCAGCCTGTTTCTAAATTCACTGGGAAATGGAGTAGCTCATTCCAATGCAGACCAAAAATTCCCACCACGGTCTGTAACGCAAACAAGTTAGACCTCTGCGCTGCCCCTGACGCGCGGGAAGATTGCTTTTTGACTCTGCGCTGACAAAAAGCAGCCGTGCATCACTTACCAATATTGAGTCCGTTTATGAAGACATGGTTTTGCTCCGCTCTAATTGTTTCAAATGAAGCAATTGCATTACGCTCCCTCCCTTCGTTGCACCTCGCCAACAGGCGCTCTCCACCGGCTCAATATGTTTGCCCTCAACATGAATTAGGTCTCAATGCTCAGGTGGTGGAAAAGTGGCCACCCTGCCCGTCATACCTTGCTGGGATGCCAAGGGGCTCTCACAGGTTTCCCAAACCCTTAGTGCAGGCTGGCAGCAGGGGACCAGGGACTGACCAGGCCAGGTAGAGGTCCTCTTCCAGCTTCACCAAGGGGGTTAATTTAGGAAAGTGAGAGTCCAGGCAGAGCTTCTCTGTGAAGCAGTGATGCAGCCACATTCCTTCGCTCACTCTCAGCTCCTAACTGGGGCTTTTGGTGCTGTTTCTGTATCCTGAGGCTCAGCCTGGCTCTGCTCCTTTCCAGCAGGTTTCCATATACCCAGGGGATATCTGGAGTGTCACAGCAAGGTGTCACTTTGGTGCTCACCTAGCACTTGGAGTGAAAAGCAGAATAAACGGTCTTAGAGAGCTGGCACACTTAAAGATGATACAAGTTCAGCCATCACTCACCTGATCTTGTGTTTCACATCAACTCTAATGACATTTGTCATTAATAAGCAGCTGCTGCTGCAGAGCATGGGGCATCTCTCCTGTAGACATTTATACCTGGGCGATGTTCCCTTTCCACAGACAGTATCACTGCTCTGCTTTTACTCCCTCTCCTGCCATAACCTTCCCATGTAATCTGTAGCATCCAGCAAGAAACATGGAACTGAAGAGATCAGGACCCTTCCACTTTGGAATGGGCTTGCGAGACCACATCTGGGCCCACAAGACAAAGAACAGCTTTTGAAGGGCCAGTACCAGCAGGGATGGAGTGGGAATGCCACCACCTTGCTGCCTGGAGCTGAGCCACCCTGGGCTCTGCGTTCCACCACTCTTGGGCAAGCACACAGGCACATGTCTGCACACCCAGAGGCACACGCACACACACAGAGGCACATGTGCACATACTCACATGCACACACACACACATATACACGGGCACACTCTTGCAGCCTGCCTCAGGAATCTGCCTGTTGCCGTGGAAACGGCAGTGACATCAGGCACTGCTAACGTTACTCCAATGACTAATTGCTTTGGGAAGGGCGAGCCAAATTCCTGAAACAATTCCCAGGCCCCAGAGTTCTGTAGCTAACATCCCAGGCAAAAGCCAAAACCCATCCTTTGCTTGCTGAGATGTCCAGCAGGGCTGGAGGAGGACACTGGGGATACTCACTCAGGCTCAAATGTGGGGCATATAGTGGCTTTCTGGGCTCCAGCTTTGAATCCTAATTTTTTGAGGTTCCTTGAGAGCCGTTTTGTACATGTTTAAGCTGCCTGGGTAGAGCCTCAAAGGCTGCTCTCACTGGCACCTTGCTGCAGCAAGGCTGCTCACATCATTGCTTCATGGCTTGGAGGGGATGCCAGGATGGGAGACCAGTGGCAACTGATGATGCAAAAACAGAGCCAGGCTCCTGTATTTGCCCCAACTTTAAATTTATCAGTTTCCCCAAAACCTTTAAGGGCAGTCTGGGAATCTTCCACCCTGTTGCTGCAGCAGGGAGAAGAATCATATCTGGAGCCATACAGCAACACCATGAGTGGTCAGGCCAGGGGATGCTGCTCATAACCTCCTTATATAATTTCAGAGATTTCATCAGATTTCAGAACAAGGAAAAACTGGGGAGAAGGCATTTTGTCACAACAGCTGATGTGAAAGGCAGTAAGGGTGTGAGCTATTCACTACTTTGCTTCTAAATGATAGCTACCATACAAAAGGCCCCAGTCAGAGGCAACTCACAGGATGGGATGATGACACTCCTGCTCAAGAGCCAGAAGCCATGTGCAGGGTTGACTGCTTGCAGACTCCTTTTCTCAGTTATCTGCTGGATCCTGGAGTCATCTGAAAAAAAAAAAAACCAGGCCAGGCGTATATATATTTTAAATCCCTTCCTTAAGATAACATGATAGTTTATTACATCAGCAATTTATAGCTCCTGTCTCCCTACAGCATCCTCACTGTTTATGGCTCTGTATTATTTACTGCCTGACACTGAAATAAGAAACATTATGAAAATATATTAAGGAATTATTCGGGCACCCCAGATAGAGCCTGAAACTCTCTGATGTTCACATTCTCCTAATGTATTTAACCCTTCAGTACCCAAGCAGCGGGCAGGGCTGTAGCCCCTTCCTTCCCACAGTCCTCCAGGCCGAGGGTGGGAACAGGCGCTGACTGCACACAATCGTGTAAATTAGTGGAAGACACCGACTGCACCCTCATGCCACTCTAGGAAGCATTAATTACAGCAGAAGGCATCACTAAGGCAGAGGCATTTCTCCCTGTGCCTGAGACCTTGGTGACATCTAGCTACTGTGGATGACAGATTGGATTTAGGAACTGGATTTAGGAATTGGATCCCAGGATTTAGGAATTATCGCCATACTTCTCACAGGGCTCCACGAATATGTCTGGCTCCGGTCATAAATTCCCATCCATCATTAAATGTTAGTCCTGTCTAGAGTGATGTCCTTTAAGTTAAGGACAGACCAGTCACTTTTCCTTTAACCAACAAGCAAAACATTTATTATTTTCTCCTTTTTTTTTTTTTCTTTTCTACACAGAAGTGCACTTTCCCACGCTGGACTGAAACATGGGTTTCCCTGTGGCTGATGGTGTCTGGAAGCCTGCATCAGCTCTTCCCCATTAATAGGCTCATTCAGGCAGCCGTCCCCTGCAGCGCCCATTAACACACGAGAGAGTGCCCGGAGGTGAGAGCTTCACTAATCAAATGTGCTATTAAGATTCTAATCCATTTCATTAGCCCATTTCATTTGACACTTAGGCCCAGAGATGCTCTGTGTAACAGAGGACAAAGGCGCAGGGCCTGTCCTGGGGAAAAATAATCCTTTTCATTAGACCCATAGTTTCCTTTTAACCTTTATTAGTTTATTTCTAAAGCCAAAGGGCACCAGGGATGTGCATCTTTGGCAGAGATGCTGTGAATTTTCCCTTCATGTGTGTGTCACCACGCGGAGTGTAAGACTGGGAGGGTTGCACAGACTGTAGTGATATCCAAAAAAGAAAAAAGACTTGAAAAACAGGCCACTCAATTATTTGATTACATATTACTGGACTGCATTTTGGGGATGTTGTCTCAATGACCTTTCACTAAGTATTTTGGAGACTAAAATTATTAAACACTTCACCTAAAATAATTTCTAATTTCCTTCTTCCTTTGATTGGTAGTCACGTGAGATGGTCTCAAAGGTCAGCACAGAGGTGGGCTGTGGAATTTAATACAGATCATTCAGGAGGCTGATAAACCAGCGAGCTAAACTTGTGCCAATGCATTAGGCAGATAGGCTGACACCATTCCCCTTTCAGTACAGATTCTGTATTACATCTTTGAAACAAATAAACATGCCAATGCACAACTGCGCCTGGGAACAGTAGGCAACTGCGGGAATTTTTTGCGTGTGAAAGGTCTTCAATTATCTGATAAGCAGGTCTCTAGAGAAGGAGACTCCATCATCTCTCTGGGCAGCCTGTCCCAGGCTCTGTCACTTTCACAGAGAACCAGTTTTTCCTCATGTTGAGGTTGGTGTTTTACCTCGCTACCATTACCTCTTGTCCTATCCCAGGACAGCAGCACACACCTCGGTTTCCATCCCCAAGCAACAAGTGAAAGGTAAAGAGATACAGCCTGGCGATGTCCTCCTTGCTTTTTCTTGCTGGGGCTGATACTCAAGACAGGGAAATATGAAGAAGCCTCATTCCCACAGTCAGAGGTGGTGATAGAGGGCATGAGCAGCAAACAGAGAATCTCTTACAGCAGGACTCAGATGATCTCAGGCCCTTTCAATAATTTGTTAGCACACAGAGTCCCTGCAGCCAAAGCAGCAAAATCCCTGTTTCTTCTTCTGTTCTAAGCCATTTCTAGATTTATTAGCAATTGATGTAAAAAATATTTTAGAAAGCATCTTTGCCCTTAGAAATTCAATCCCATCTGCTCCCTCAGCCTTGCCCGGGGCATTCACCTCTCCCTGAGCAGCTGCTGGGCCCCCCGGCCTTCTGCTTCAAAGTGCTCCTGGGGGATCTCCAGGAAGGCAGCTCTGCCACAGACACTGTCACAGTGCTCCACAGAGTCCCTGCTGGAAAAAGGGAGCTCAAAGTCAAATTCCACATTGCTGTTCTTGGAAAAATGGTGCCAAGAGAGGGGAGCAATGTGCAGCGCTGCTGTGTGGCAGGGAGCTGCTGAGAAGGCTCCAGACACGTAGAGCTGCCCATGGCAGTGCAGCCCGTGGCT
The DNA here is from genome assembly GCA_013399075.1 of Chloroceryle aenea. Lineage (NCBI taxonomy): Eukaryota > Metazoa > Chordata > Aves > Coraciiformes > Cerylidae > Chloroceryle > Chloroceryle aenea. The sequence continues at coordinate 466,911 of VWZY01000669.1, read as the reverse complement.
CAGCCATGTCTAGCCAGGGCTCGTATTTGAGAGCAGCAGCAGCGATGTAGACGGCAATGCTGAGCTGTAGCTGCAACAAGGGGATATCCCCACCAGCTCCTCGATGCAGGCTACTGCACATTAACTACTCTGGTAGCTGGCTTAGTGGTAGACTCAGCAGTATGGGGTTAATGGTTGGACTCGATGATCTTAAAAGTCTTTTCCAACCTAAATGATTCTATGATTCTATACTCATGGCTTGACTGTGTTAAGCACCATGAAGGCAGCAATGGGAACTTCAGCCCCAGGTTTTCTTTTCAAATATACATGAGAAATACATTGTTTTAAACTGTACCATCATCTCCAAACAAAATCAAACACAGGCAAGTGAAAAATCATCGCTGAGCAGCAAGACCATAAATCACTCCCTTTCCTATCCCTGCTGGCCACAGAGCCTGGAGCATGGCCATGGCTGGTAGGCAGAGGCATGTGCAGAATGCACACTCTCCAAACCCCTGGGCTCTGCCATTTTCTCCCTGAAAAGTTTCAAAGCCCTATGAGCCCATCCCCACTGCAGCTCCCAGGGGAGCAGCAGAGCTGTGCACCCTTGTGGGGAGGGCAGCTCAGGTTGACACCGTCCCTCTCCGCTGCAGTCTTGCCCTCCTCATCATGCAGCCCCTTCCTTCCCCACAGCACTTACAGCCCAAATCATGGTGGTTCAACTTTCCACAGCAACACAGGTTTGTGTCCTTCCTGTGCCTTAAGTAACTGTCCCCCTACCTGGTCACAGCCACACAATGGAGGGGTAGACCCTGAGTGTGTCAATAAAAAGCTCATCTTGGCTAAGTGATATGAATTACAAGATGATATAAAGGCCTATTAAAGGCTGCTCTCCAGAACAAATGTTGCCCCCATGGCTAATCAGCAGAATACTTCCTTCATTGAGAGATAAAATTAATATAATCATTTGGCAGATGCAACGATGCCAAGTAAACAACTTGCAATTGAGCTTTATTGTTATGATGCCTTTTGTTGCTGGTCTTTGCCTCAAGAGAGTGGCAAGGAAAAAGGGAGAATACAAATGGAAACCTGTAAAAGCTTGAAATAAATGCGTGTCCCAAAAACTGCAGGGAGCCAGGGATTAATTGGGGATGTCAGCACGCATGGCACAGCCTAACCACTTTGCCCTGTCCCCCACAGTGGTACCCAGCGGGCAAGAGGATGGGCACACAGCCTTGGCCAGGACATCCCCCGCAGCCCCGCAGGCAGCCCACACCCTTGTCTGCAGGCTTTGCAGTGTATTTTCATTTTTAAAAGGGGTTTGTAAAGAGAGAAGATGCTATGTCAGCACCACGAAAGCCGGCATTAATCAAGGGTGATAGCATGATCTGCTCCTGGGTGGTTAACATTATAAAATACATATTAGCATTTTTAGTATTAATCAGTATAAGCAAGAAAAATCTTTTAGAAAAAAACTAATTAGAAAGCTTATTTACTTAGAGAACCAGAATTAATTAATATCATATCTCAGGGCCGTGAAACTTTCACACAGAGTAAATTTCCCCAGGCTCATAGCTTGTCCACACCTCCCATATCCAGGCTCTTCCCACCCCTGATCTGGGGACCCTCTCCTGCCAGCTTGGATTGGGGCAAATCCTTTTCCAGGAGTCACAAACCGTCTGGTGACAAACACAGGATGAACTGCACTTCAAAGCTCATCACTAGTCCAAGACTTTTTCCATCTCCCTGCTGAGCCTGAGGCAGGAGTGGGTGTTTTATGGCATTAATGGTGCAACATCAAGAAGCCAAATCATTACAGGGGTCTGAGGTTGTCAAGTGATGGGGTTAAACCAGAGCAAGAGGCGGTAATCTCTGTGCTTGCAGAAAGCACACAAGCTTTTACCCACCTTTCATCCCTCCCCATCATGGGATGCAATGGTCCTGCAGCACCAGAACAGGGACTGGGGGACCCACCAGCTACCCTGCTACGCTCCATAGCCAACCCAGTTCAACAGGTAGCCTTCATGGAAAAGCATCCCAAGAAAACCTCTACCTGCTCCCTCTCCATGGCCAGACCTGACAGCCCTGTGTCCTCCTGGACCAGGGTGTTAGTGCAGCCCCAGCACCCATCAGCCTACAGCCCAAGGAAACTGCAATTCCCACGTGGAAGACATGAGGCAGGCACGATTAAACAAAATCCTTTACTTGTACCCCAAGTGCTGGGGAAGATTTTGTGAGCTGAGCGGTTAGAATAACAGCAAATATACCAGATTTTTACCTTGGATTTGTATTTGTAAGACAAAGGGCATTTGGTGGCTTCTGCAAGACAAGCCCAAGGACAGGAACTGTCCTGTCGCACCGGCTCAGCCCCCACATCCTGCTCCCTCCTCGCGCTCCAGTTGTGCTCCACTGAGCCATTCATTCCGTCCTTCCAGAGGCTCCACAGCTCCGCTCCCGCCAGAGCGGCCGTGGGCTGCTGCGAGGCAATGGAGGCGTGTTGGAAAGCAACCAGGCTGCATTAATAAGGTCAGATGGGAGAAGGAGAAAAGTTAGTAGGGGCTGAGAGCCGCTTTGACAGCTACCCAAGCGAATTCCCTGCTTCCTTGTCTTTGAAGCAGTCAGCCACACTAGAAAGCTAATGCTCAAACATCTCTTAGCTCTATTTAATGCTAAATCAAAGCATGAACCACCAAGGGAGTCTGGCTCCGTCCCAGGCTGGCTGCCCACCCAGGCAGCCCAGGCTGGCTGCTGGGGCTGTGCCTCTCCCCTCCCTCCCTGTTTCCCATTTTGTCTCCCCAGGCC
>VWZY01000669.1:387462-464097 GCA_013399075.1 Chloroceryle aenea | reverse complement strand
CGCAGGTGGCGGGGGCTGCCGAAGGCAAAAAAAAAAAAAAAAATTCTTCATAGAAAGGGTTGTCAAGACCTGGCCCAGGCTACCCAGGGCAGTGGTGGAGTCACCATCCCTGCAGGGACTTAACAGCCCTGTAGATGTGGTGCTGAGGGACATGATTTAGTGCTGAATTAACAGTTCAACATAATGATCTTAAAGGTCTCTTCCATTCAAAACTGATTCTGTGATCTACCTGGAGGGTTTGCAGGACGGAAGAGAGGTCAGCCCTCTGCTTCCCACTTCAAAAGGCTGAAACAAATGAGAGCCCAGCAGCAAGGAAAGCTCAAACTCAGGGTAAATTTCCTTATTTACAGGCTTGCAAAGTGCTTGTGTACACTCCCTTTATTCACACCCAGTGTCTAGATAGACCTGCACAGGTAACATGGGACATCACCATTTCTTGGTGAGTAAAAGGCTCAACAGCCCTGCAGAAGAAAGCAAACTGGAAGGACTGGATGCAGACACTAAGATTCGTGCTGGGAAATAAGGTGGCACAGTTAACAGGGAAGGTACCTAACTGCTGCAGTCCCTTGGCTTAGCAGGGCACAGCTTCCTTGTTGCCAGGGGATGATGGTGCAAGACTGGCAAAGTCGCTCACATGCGCAAAGTCCATCGGACCCAGCAGCTGGGGCTGGGACAGGCACCCCCAGCCCAGGCTGGGAACGTGCACTGCACAAGACCGGATGCTCACGCAGTCCCCACAGGCTGCATACCTCTGCTTCCTCTGTCACCCATTTCAGAGCAGCTGGGGAACAAAACCCCTTAGGGACAGGCATAGGGGTCTGGCCATGGCCTAGCGGCTGGGACACAGGGTAGTACAGAGGGGCTGTGATGTTAAGAATCTTCCCACCCAGGAGGCTACAGGACACCAGCCACAAGGGTTAGGGCTGCCAGTCGAGGAGCAGCGAGCGGTACTGGCAGAGGTTTCACACAAGCTGTTGGCTCTGGGAGCAGAAGGGTGAGGCGAAAAGACCTGAGACTCTCACTGCAAGCAGTGGAGGGTCAGAGGAGAGGAAGCTCGTCAGGCATGTGTTAACTCCCACCGAGCACACACCACGCTGTCACACACACACATGCTCACACCAACTGCTACCAGCTCATCCTCCTGCAGGAGCTGGTGGAGGAATCCTACAGGGAACCCAAAGCACTCGAGGCTGGAAATCACTACTTCCAGCAGCTCTTATTTTTAAACACGGGTTACAGGCCTTATTTACCAGCAGGCACAATGTTGTCAGGAGCAGTGACTGCAGATGCCTTGCCTGCCTTTTGCGAAGTAAACCTCCTGTTTTGACTGCAAGCTGATTGATGCTCAGCTATTTGGGTAGGAATATTTCTAGCTACACAGTGTGAGCCAGACTTAACAGCCAATTAAGTATTTATGTCCAATTCCAATTTACTAGCAAGATGTTTGGGAAGCAAGCACCAGTTACATCAGAGAAACAGGTTAAAGTTCTATAAACACCTCTATGCTGGCCTACCAGAAACTATACACTCAGAAGGTCTGTAAAAGCTTCTCTTCAGGCTACTCTTAGAAGCAATCCATCACCAGAGAGTGTGGTTTAAACACTGCAGCAGTAACTCCACCTGTCTTCAGTGAAGCATTTCCAGAATGTGAAGCAAAAGGCCATGTGCTCCGAGCATCACGGGAAGGGTTAGGTGCTGTGGGAGGCTTCCTGGGGCAAGCTTTCCTGTCAGCTGTCATCTGGGACAACTCATTACTGCCTGACCCTTGTGAGGTCTACCCCACAACCATATGCAGCATCTCAGGCAAGTGCTGATTTAACTATGGTTTCCAGTTTTTCCAGCATGGGCAACCATCTCTAATATGCTCCTCTCTCTCTTGTAAACCTTGGATCCAAACCCAAACTAAAATAACTCCCTTTAGGATGCACCTACAGGTGAACTTCTGCTGTAGTCTTTTCAAACAAACAAACAAACAAACCCAATCCAAAACAAACCCTGCTGCCTATCCCAGATGTTAGGGCAGCATCACAACCAGCCTTTCTCCACCACTTGCATTCAGCAAACTCTTGCACACAATGTGCAACTCTCTCTCTACCAGCTTCTCCAGCCAATACCCACCCTTCTCTGTCCAACTCCATCAATTTTAGGGAAGATTCCTGCTTTCACAAGGAAAAGTACAACAGGTGTGTTGATACAGCAAAGGACAAACGGCTTAACAGCTTGTATCTTTGCTTTTCAGTCTGTAGTGGGTTGTTTACAACACTCTCCAATTTCTGTGAAGTAATACTTAACATTTACTGAGCACACTTGAGCCCATGGATGAAATGTACTGCTTGAGTCATAGTTTGCCTGTCACAGCATCTGCCAGAGACCAATCAGTCATTTGGTTGCCGGTTGCCACATGTCTCCCAGGGTGGCCATTCCTCCTGCTACAGCATCTTTGACTGCTGACATGGAGCCAAGCCAACCGAGGTTATTGCAGCCTGTAAGACCAGTGGGCTATGATGGTGGGTGAGAGAAGTCAGCCTAAACAAGGAAACAAAAACACTTCAGAAGCCATGGTAAGGATATGCAGTGACCAACATCTATTTTATGAGCCTCTTTTCGGCTGTGCCCTGTGACAGGACATGAGATAATGGTAGCAAGCTGAAACAAAGTAAGTTCCACCTCAACACAAGGAAAAATTCACTGTGAGAGTGACAGAGCCCTGGAACAGGCTGCCCAGAGAGGTTGTGAAGTCTCCTTCTCTAGAGACTTTCAAGACCCAGCTGGATCTGTTCCCGAGTGGCCTGCCCTGGGTGTTCCTGCATTGGCAGGGGGGTTGGACTTATCTCCAGTGGTCCCTACCAATCCTTACCATTCTATTTGTTCCCAGGTTATATACCAGTAAGTGTGACTACAGTCACTGTTACCTTTCCTGCCCTCACTGCAGCTGGTCTTAATCCAGGGATTTGCTCAGGCTTCTAAGAGGTGTTTTCGATACAGCATTTCTCAGCAGTACTGGAGAGACAGCTGATGCCTCACCAAGCGCTGGAGTGGGTCTACAGAAGGTCAATGAAGCTGGTGAGGGGACTGGAAAGCATGCCTTATGAGGAGAGGCTGAGGGAACTGGGGATGATTAGTCTAGAGAAGAGGAGACTGAGAGGAGACCTTATTGCTCTCTACAGCTACCTAAAAGGAGGTTGTAGCAAGGCTGGTGTTGGTCTCTTCTCCCAAATTACTAATGATAAAATGAGAGAAAAAGGCCTCAAGTTGCATCAGGGGAGGTTTAGATTGGATATCAGGAAGAAATTCTTCACTGATAAGTGGTTAGGCACTGGAACAAACTGCCCAGGGAGGTAGTAGAGTCATCATCCCTAGAGGTATTTAAAAAACAAGTAGACATGGCACTGAGGCTCTGGTCTAATGGATAGATGTTAGGATGAAGGTTGGACTTGATGAACCTAAAGATCCTTTCCAACCCTTATGATTCTATGATTCTAAACTGTGCAAGGACTGAAAAGCATCTGTATTTCAGATGCACTGATGTGCCTCAAAAGCAATCAAAAGTTGTCACCAGTCACTGAGGCACAAGCACAGCTCAGGTCCTTCATGTCCAACTCCTTGCAGAGGTATAGTGACTTTTATGACAGCCTTCACAGGGAAACCACCCTCCAAAATCTGATACGGGATTGCACCAAGCCCTTGAAGTACCTCCTGCTTTGTGCTCTCTGCCCTGGAAGAGGGGTAAAGGAAAGAGGCGGCTGCTGGTATGGGTTTTCAAATCACTGCTAGCTCAAAATGTCCCACTGACCTTCAGTGGGGACCTCAGAACATCTGCTCTAGTTTAAACTGCTAATTGGTACCTGAAACAAAAGGCAGTGGGAAAGCAGTGGCAGAAAATAAAAATTACACTTGCTTATGCTCTTTGCAGGTGTCTGAGGCACACAATGCCAGCGCAGCACCACGGGCCATCTTTTATCTGCTTTCAGCTGTAGCCCCTCTGAATATGCACAGCAGGACAAGCTGCTCCAGCTCCAACAGACAGCTTCCCATACAGCCACCTTGGTACAGTGATTTGCGCCGTGCAGTAAATACAGCTGTCTGCAATTCGCCGTAGGCATTTTATACCTCACACACACATATACACAGACACACTGAGCGCTGTCATTTGTACATTCCACCAGAGGAAAAAAACAATTCAGGGTCAAGCAGAGGAAAGGCACCGATAGTTGTGGTCTCAGCTGCAAGGGGATCCTCGGCTGAACACCGAAGCACGCTGCATTAACAGCTGCACAGTGACAAATGGGCTATACTAGGAAATAAGTCATACCATGAGTGACTACTGCCAGTTTAAGTGGATGGCAGCATAATATGTGGTGGCATTCAGCATTAAGCCAAGCCTGATAAGCCACAGCAAGGCATGAGACAGCCCTTCACTTGAATCTGAGTGCTCTCGCCCTGCTCAAGAATATTTGTCCACTCTTTGCTGAAAATCCCAGAAGAGCAAAAGAACTTTGAGGACAATGTTTTTTTAAAAATAATTGCAATGCAGTATGAAAAAATCCCTTGTAGAAAGCTGAAAGAGGATATAAAAAGCTCAGAGAGAGATAGGCTGGTGCTCCCCTCTTGTTAGTTCTAGGATATAATGTTTCTTTCCCATTCATGAATAATTTTCTGTGAAATCCACATCTGAACGAGTCTTCTTGCATATTGAGTTTCAGCAGCCCTGAAGCCAACACCCTCCCAAAGGTGTACCAGCTTGAACCAGCTGTCTGTTTGGTGCCCTGCACCTACAGCAATGGTTTGAAAAGCAGAGCAGTGTAGATTGGCTTTTTAAGGCCAGAGATGTTCTCCCAGGAGCAGCAGCCTGGGGCCACCTGCCCCAGAGATGTATCTCACTAGCCCACTGGTGTTTTCTGCTCAAGGACTGTGCTTGTTACACCCCTCTGCCAGCTGACAGCAGGCAGAGTGGCTGTGACTGACAGCCTTGGTCAACGTGCACAACACCGTGCTCCTGGGGGCAATCCCATCTGTGCGGGGTTGACTGGAGGTGAGGTCTCTAGCTGAGAACTGCATCTCCCACCAGGTTTGCTCAAGCTCAGTCCTTGGACAAGCCCCCAGGTCCACACAGAGGAAAGGCTGTATGAAACTTGGCCCCTATTGCACTGAGCTACTGGCCTACCAGAAATACTTCATTCAAGTGGGTGAAACCAGGGCAAAACATCCCCCCCCACACTGTGGATCTCCACTGACAGGGGCATTACCACTTATTTCTGGAGGGAAAAAAAACACAACAACAAAAAAAACAAAACAAAAAAAAACCACAACAACCCACAACATGGATGCTGCAGATGAGCAGGGTCTGGAAGCATCTGAAGTTTAGTTGATGCAGAAGAAATGAGGAGACCCGAGCCTTGTCCACCTACCCTTGTCTCCCCGCAGAGCAGAAATCATACCTGGAAATAAGTCTTTCAAGGTTCCTCACACTTGGCTCCTGAATGAGTCAAGAACAGTCAGTAAACAGCAACACCCCTGAGCTGGGGTCATAGATCCCAGATGGAGGAAAGCCCATTGCTCATAGCAATTCACAAAAGAAAAGCAAACTGTTTGGTTTTTTATTAATTTATTTTATCAAAGTGTACAACTAGAATATGAAACCATTCCTTAGTGAAAGCAAAAAGAAAAGGGTAGAAAATGAATGCCAAGTGAAAAACATTTGCATGTTCCAGGGGAAGAAGCCTCCAGAGACAGAGCCTGAAGACTGAAGCTTGGAAATAAAGGTCATATTCCTATTTAGCAGAAACTTCCTACAGCAGATCCGTAAGTTCTCATTGTGACTCATGACTCGGTGGAACAGGTTTCTACTTTGTTCTCTTTGAGAACCCAATTGCTTCAAGTGCATCACACCAGTAAATGAAATCAGTGTGCTGCTATATTTATTATTAGGCATTTGTTTTTCCTGATGGTGACTGCATTATAGCTGCCACAAATATGCAAACCTGCTGAATGAGAACAGCACCATTTCTTGAGCATGTTCTCCAATACCTGGATTTTTCTGACTAATGAACTCTTCCACTTGCTGGAAAATGCTGAATGCAATTAGTACTTCAACGCGCAGCCTCAATGTATGCTGTGCCCAGCAGCTGAGCACTGTCACAAAGCCCAGCACTTGGCAAAAGGAGTAGAAATCTGGAAGATAAAAGGGAGATTTATGCACACTCCCACCAAGGCCTGCTGCAGATTTAATTGGCAAGGTTAGCGATACAGGGGCTGCAGAAAGAACCACCAAGGTTATGGCCCCAGTGCAAGCCACAAAGCAGTAACAAGTGATGATTCCCAGGCTTAAAAATGAGAAATTACATTTGGTTCCTCACCTCGCACTGCCCTGTGCCAAGCTGCACAATGTGCTCTGATTGAGGCAGTCTATTGCTTTGCTCTTCTCAGGCCAGCTTTATCTCTTCAAGGGGAGATACAAATCACTCCATCCAACCCTTCTGCAATTCCATCCAGCCTCTGCCGGCACTCTTCCTGCAGTTGCTTCAGCTCTCTCCCCAGGCTGGCCTCTCTCATCTGCAGCTCTCTGATCACCTCTGTAGCACCGACAGCTGAGACGGGCTCCTTGGATACAGCCCTACCCAAGCCCATTCTGCTGGCAGGATGTTTGCTTCTCAACACCAGCCTGCATGAACCATGCATTTTATTTTTCTTCTGAGCACAAAGATGCGTAAGATCTAGCAGTTTTAGCTCAACACTTTCCTGTATCTTTCTAGCAGAGGCAGAGAATCCCTCCTTCTGTAGTTCTTCCTTTCTTGTTTTCACCTGTAGAGAGAAGAGGGAAAAAAAAAAAGGGGAGTGAGGAGAAGGATATGGTAAATTTCTGTGAAAACAACATCCTCCTCCTGGAAATAATGCAGAATGTCATGTTTGGACTAGGGTGTACCAGAGAAGAGAGCCAACTGTGAGTGTAAACCTAAGTGTGTGGCAGTGAAAACTGAATTAAGCCCAAATGTGCTTCCTATCAGGTGGCACCTCAGTGACCAAAAGGCTGCCTGCAGTCAGTTTGCAGATTCACAGTCTACCAGCCCCTCTGCTGATGACTGACACACAGGGCTCTAAACACCTCCCTCTTACTGAGGAGCGAGTGGTTTGACTTCAAAAATACACAGAGAAATAAACGGGAGACCCAGCAGAGTGACCTTGATTACCATTGTGCTTTAAGCCACCACATTGTCATAACAGATTAATTGCCTCGTAGCTAACAGTATTATTTCCATTTGCAAATTCTTTCTGTACTTGGCAATGCTAAAAAGTAGGGATGACTACAGTAAGCTAGAAATGCCTTCATTTTCAGTTCTCATTATGGGGTAACAAATAAGAAAAGGAAAATAATAGAGTGGAGACAAGGAAGAAGAGGCCAAGACCAAAATGAGTACCAGCCAGCACACTTTCAGTGAAGACAGGCCCAATAAAGCAAAGCTTTTCTTGTGACAGAATCATAGGCTGGATGACAAAAGCAATTGTATACACTGGCATTTCTCCAAAGCATTTGATTTAATGTTCCCTAACAATCTGATTTGAAGAACCTGCGAGGTGGTAATTGCCTTACCAATTTTACTAGTGGATTAAACACAAATTCAGTAACTCATCTCAAAAAACAGTTGTCAGTAGGGAAACATCCATAAGAAGAGGTACACTGCTAAGGCCTTCGGGGAAACAGTTCTTGGTCCATTGGCATTTTCCATCTCTGCTACAGCAACAAGCTGCCAAATCAGCTCAGCCAAAAAGCAGCAAAGTTTCAAACAGCAAAGAGTGATGCTGCCTCTGCAACCTGCACAAATCCCAGAGCTCTCCTGGAACTTGTGTGCAGTTCTGGAGTTTATGCTTCAAAAAATCACAGGGAAACAGAGAATAGGATTCAAAGGGAGGTCACCCAGTGACTCTCAGCCCAGAAAACAAGCCTTATACATTGAAACTTCAAGAGCTAAAAGTATTGCACATTCATAAAATTTGTTTCCTAAAAGAAAGTGGAAAAGCAAGCGGTGAGAGACCAGACTTTGCTGACAAAGTCGTAAGAAGATCAAATGGATGAACATTTGAGTTAGATACTCAGCTTCAGAATAAGACGTCGTTTCCTACTGTGAGGATAATGAACCATGAAATGCTTCATTGCAGCTCCAGGGATGAATTCTTTGGCCAAAGCTCAACTCAGGTCAAGCTCAGTGCTAATGATACCCCCCTTCAGCCCTGAAACCACTCTGCTGCAACTCCTTTCCTTGGCCATGGGAGAAGCTGAATAACTCCTTGGGGGTTTAACACTGCACATCTGCATTAAGGTATTGGTACCTTAAATATTAGGGCTTTGACAAGTTCCCTGTAAAGTCAGGATATTTTGGCATCTCTCTGAAGTACCAGAGATCAGTCAGAGATCAAAGCAGCACCAGCTGCAAGTACAAGAGTCCTAAGGTAGAAAAGCCCCCTTTGCCTTTACCACCACCAAGCTAGGGCCAAACCAGCTGGAGAAAAAAGGGATCTTTTCCATATATCAGCGGGGGGGGGTTCACTACTGAAACAAATTCAGAAACTTATGACATACAGGGTATCAGACTATGTTCTCTCATGGTGTGAAACACCATAGCCAGGAGGGCTGCGGTCACAGTTAAATTTCCCCACTGACACCAACTTCACCAGGGCTTCACTCATTTATCCCAGGTCTTCATCTGAATATCTTCATGAGTTTTGCAGTCAAGAAATGAATCCTCTCCATACTCTTCCGATGTGTTATTCTGCCCCCACCCTCACCCCTACTCAGAAAACAAATCACATCAGAAAAGGAATAAATTTCTCTGAATTTTTCCTAACATGTTAAAGGCTGTATCAATGAAGAACCATCTGCTAAAGGACACCTCCATTGATTAAGGCATTTGAATAGAGAGCTGACACCAAGAGAAGTCTATCTTCCCCCTTGTCTAAGAACCTAGAGTCCCTTCTTTATCAAAGTCCCCAAGGAATCCCAAGACATCCCTTGCTGTTGGCTCAAAGAATATCTGGGGTCCAACCCTCTAACACCATTTCAGAAGAAACAAAACTGAAAAAATCAATTCAATGTTACCTGGTCTCATCACCAATGAATAAATGCAAAATGGTGTTTGCACAAAGTGGATTTAACACTGGAATCCAGGATGGGAAAAACATCCCATTTTGAACAAGGAACAAAATCACTCAGCAAAGAGAGCCCACAAAACGTTGTTTAGTTTTTGCACTAAACTCAGGCAGAATACTAGCCGGGCTGCATAGAAGTATTCTTAATGAAACGTAGGTTTTCATACTCTCTGCTGCCAACATTGAAGAATTTTATCATCCACTCTGCAAAGCACACAGTGGAAGAGCCTGTGCCTCTCAGCATCAAGTGCATTGAGTTCTAATTCCTAGCAATAGCAGGGGCAGGAGCTACTCTACTGAAGCAGGAGCAGCGGTAAGGACAAGGGCAGCAGCCTTACAGGCAGGGAAGAAAAGGTACAACAAATTCTGGCCTCCAAGTATCAGAAAGGCTCTGCACATCACCTTCTGTAAAGGGGACCAATATTCTCAGGGACGTTAGATAAATTTAACAGGGGAAATTTTCAAAATAATGAATATGAAATAAGAGAACAAGTTTAGCAATGCACTATTTATTTCATATCAGCACAATCTGGAGTTGGAAAGCTAGCTTGAGGGTTTTTTGCACCACTCTTCCTGGTAAGCTCTGCAACCATATGTACGCCCAGAAATACTCCTGTTGCCATTTGTAGATTTCAATAGCTAAAAATCTCTGAGGGTTACCTTCAAGTAACATTCTTTACTCTTCACACTCTGAATGCTTGTGAAAATACTCAATAACCTCATCCCGTATGGTTAATTGATGCTCTTTAACAGCTTGCTGTCTCCCATTAGTCAGCACATAATGATTATTCTACCACAAAACAATCTCAGCAGACCGCTTTGTATTAAACAAACATACCATAAAAGATTAGAAGCCTCAGCATTTTGTGCCTGCCCTTCTCTATCCCACAGCTCTGCCTTTCAGTCTCAATCTACCAGCTGGAAGTTGAATTCCCAATTAGGTACGTAGCGCTGTCTGACAAGTGCTGCACATCCTCTCCGAATAAATACAACACCATGATAATCATCATTTCCACTTGTACGGAACCAGCGCCATCCCAAAGGGATCCAGCCAGTGCATTCTGCAAAAAGCCAAGGCAAACAGAGAGGGAATCGGCTGATGGGGAATCGGCATCTGCAAACTGACACAGCTCCTGCACTGGGGCGCGTGCTGGTCTGGCTGGCTGTTCACAACAGCCATCACTCCCAGGCATGGTAACCGAGCCCATGGCGTGTCCCGTCCGTCTGCACGCTCCAGGGTCAACGCACCCTTCCAGGTTTCACACTCTCATCGACCCTATGAGGGCTGCAGATGGACAGATGGCACAAGCATACTCCTGGACAAGTACTCCTGATAGATTCCTTCTAGTGCTTCACCTCACCATGCCATCAACCACTGTTTGGGATAGGACAGTGGCCAACTGCCCTGAGTGCTCCTACACTGTTTCCTTTAAAATAACTTAGTCTTCCAAAAGACCACTACAGGTTTTCAAAAGTATTAATAACTAAAAGCTAAAGGGAAAACTATAATGATTTTCATGTTCTAAGGGAAAGCCAACAAGCTAGTGGGACTATTGCATCTTAAGTTCCTAACCAAGGACTGCAGTGACAGCCAGCCTGTGCTGCCCTTCCTCAGGCTGGCAGGGGGAAGAGAGTTACAGTGTGCACAGACGCTGCTGGCAGATTCACACACAGGTATATGCAAAGGAGTAAAGCAGATCCCTTCAACACCGGCCGCAGTGTGGGCAGAGACAGGCAGCCTCTAGTTCCTGACATGGTAGAATTAAGTCAGGCAGGGCATCCATCAAGTGTGGAAAGGATTTCCCATGTCCCCAGGGATGGTGCCAAGACTGATGCCATTCCCCAAAACTCTCAGGCTGAGGTCTGACTGAGGAAAATGGCCAAGCTGAAACAGAAAAGAGTGGGCCCGCCCCAGGATGCTGCCACACACCATGGGAAAGGGGCAGTGGTGTGAGGCACAGCCAAGAAACAGGTTGAGCAGGCAGCTTGGCAAAGTCCCTGCCGCAGAGGTTTAATTGATGCCCTGATGGACAGGAGATACCTCAAGCCTGCAAACACCTACACTCACTATTAACAGCACTTCCTCACCCCACCTTCTCTAAAATGCCTTCTAATCCAATGACACTTCTGTCTGTCCTTTTCATCTAGACAGCTGCCTCAGCTATTTTCAGTCCTGGGAGTCTTCTAACTTCGTATAAATTTTATAGGAATGAGTACAGTGGGCAAATCATGGAAAAAGTAACGTGTCACATTTTACACAAGCTGCCTTCCAATTTCTTTGCATCTTCCACTGTTTTGAGTCCCGAACACCAGATTCGCCTCCTCTGGATGTGTGCTAATTTGTCATGTGGACAGTCCCAGTCTTTCAGCTGCCCATCTTCTCTCTACTTCTATCAACTACTTAGATGATGTATGCATTTAGCTCATTTGTTCTCTCCTCAAAAAGACCTTCCAGCTTTTCTCAATTACTGCTGTGGTTTCCTCAGCTCATTCACATTTGCCTGCACCTTGCTAGTAATGAGCTTCCCAGAGCGTTGTGTCTTACTCCACATGGCTCAGAAACATCCCCAAGAGGCTGATTTGTCTCAGAGTTTTAATAACTCAATAATGAAAAGTACAATAAAAATGATGCACAAAATAGATCTTTTGCTGCTAAAAAGCAAGCTGAATGTGAACTTATTTGGAGAGGATTTTACAAATGTGCAAGACATTCCAAAGAGATGCTGAGAGACCTAGATAACCACATCGTGTTATTTAAATAATTTTCAACAATGACCAGTAATACCAAAAGTGACAATCTTCCAAATGCTAGAAGTCAACATTTCAGCTTGTTAAAACTTCAAATGGCAACCTGAAAGCGTCAGAAAACAAATGAATGCTCTGCCTCTCAGTTACACACTTGAATGAAGTCACTAGCTAGAGATGAAGTTTAAAATGCAGCAGAGATGAAAGGTCCAAACATCTGCTTTGAGGAAGAGAGTTGGAGGAGACATAGGAGCATTTCAATTCATGATTGCGCTGTTGCCATCTCTGAGGCAGAAGCAGCAAACCAAATTGCTGGAGCTCTTTTTGAAGTGGATGAAGACCACCAGATTCATATCATTATTTTTAAATTGTAGTCTCTTAAAATTATTGTAGGAGCTTTGAAGAAATCACTATAATGGTATTGTTCAGAAAAACAAACTGCACAAGCCTAGAAACAGCACATTTTCTGCTTCCAGTCCTATCTGTCCACTCATTCTTTCCTGTATTTCTCTCACGAATAGGGAAAGGACCCTGTATGCATACAGCATGAAATACAAATAATACTTACCGTTCTTTACAGATCTTTCAAACCACAATGCCTGTCTTTGCTGGAAAACACAGTGCAACCTGCTCCTTTGTGTTCCGAGTCACAAGGAACAAACAGAAAAATCTCAGATCTTGTCTTTCTGGGTTGGAGAGTGAAAGGAAATTAGGAAATATGAATGGATGTAATAACCAAGCCAATAAGTAGTCCTTCTGCTTTCACAGCCTCTGCTCTCAGGGCATAATTACCCAACACCTTTCATAAACTAATCTAGCTTCTCTGAAAACACCAAACTGCATTTGACTTGCAGAATTTTTTATTCCTAAAGGAAGCTTATTTCCAAGCTCTATTTTAAAGCTACAACGTCTAAGATAGACCCCTGTACCTGGGGAGTTGAAAAGGGTGATGTCAAATATTACATGCTTGGAAATATAGGATTAATGAGGGGCCAGACTGCCAGAAGAGAAGAGACCTGCCAGGTCAGCCAGTGCACTCACCTGCCTGGCTCCGAATGGCACCCCAGCACACTGCAACATCCCAAGCACTGGCACTGAGAGGCACTCCCCAGAGCTCACAGATTCTCATTCAGACAGACAAGCATCAATTATAGATAAAGATCTATATGTAAAAAATGAAAGCAGGATAAGCACGGAGATATTGGCATCACTCAGAGGAGGCTGGCATGGATGCTGCACAGAAATCCTGACAGCTGAGCACTGGAAACCAGGCATGGAAATTAAGGCTAGTTTAGGAGTTTTCAGATTCCAGACCAGAATCCAGACCAGTCCAGGGGCTAAACCTTGCAAGCTCTTGTCTTTAGTCAGTACAAGCCTGAATAACCTTTTTTATGAATTATTATTATTATTTATACCTTTTGCTGTCTTACAATATATATCTAGTGTTTATTCCACTCCCACGGCCTCCCATCCCTGAAAAAAAAAATTCCAGAACTGCAATCCCAGTTAACAATCTATCAGGGATACAGAAAACAGGATAGAGGAGGGTTTGAAGATGACTTAAGAAATCCCTCCATGCCAGCACTGAAAAACAGCACCGAGTACAAGAGGAAAGAGAGCAAAAAGAAATAATAAGCAAAAGTATCAACAGCATAGAAGGGGGAAGAGCAGAGTCCACTATAAGCACAGCAGAACGATCTGTAGGTATTAAATAAAAGTGGAATACAATAAAAAAAGTCAAAGGGATCCCACAGTTCCTGCCCACAACCTCTTTCTGCTCCTATACAAGAGTTACCTGGCTACACAATACACATTCTGCACCTTGCTGCACGCAGAGTGGTGCTGAAAAGCACAAGCCACGGGCTGTCTGTGAAAGAAGACGCCCGAGTGGTGCTTGTCTCAAACATCATTAGAGCAAGAACTGAAGAGGACAACACTGCTGCTCCCCGCGTTTGTCACTGTTTTCTGCACAGAACAGAACTGTTATGAATAACCCAAGTGTTTAATGTGCTTGTGTGTCCCCAAGTGCATACAAAGCCTTTTTCACACATCAGTAGGGCGAGAGCTTTACACTTCTGTAACAGTAAACAAATAACAATTTGGCTAGGGGGACAGATTCTTTTAACAAAAGTGCTTGCTCTCTTTTTCTTTTTGAACAATCATGGTTAAGTGTATGACAAATGCTTTCCCTCCTTAGCTACAGACACTGACCCATTCAGCCTCAGAGAAGCAGAGAAAGGCACCATTTCAAGGGATGCTGTGAATTTATAAGTGATAGGGGAAAAAAAAAACAAAACATCAAATCCTGCAGCTCCTACTTTTAGGAAAAATTAGGGAGCAGAGCAGAGCCCATGAAATTCAAATCTTTGCTGAACAGTAACTTCCAAGAAAATCAGACCCCCAATCTTCAGAAAAACATCTAAAGGCATTTGCTGCTTGTACAAAAAAACTCTTTGTGTTAAAGCAAAAGCAGTGTCTGCAATCAGCTGGCTGGAACCACTATAACACTGAGTAAGCAGGTGTTCCTCTGTAAAAAATACCTTACTCTCATTTCAAATTCATGTCTTATAGTAACTTGGCCAAATGTAATTTCAAACCTCTAAGAAAGTTATAGAGTTAGTACTGCAGCTCTATAAAACTTGTCTCACTGAATGAAGTCTCTTTGCTGTAAGCTTTCAAGGTTTTTAATTTTCTGCTGCAATTTCTACACACTGAAGAGTAACCAGTTAAAAACGCTGGGAACCATCATTTTCTGTTTTAATAGCTGAACACTTCCCACACTGTCCTGCCTAAATGAGGTTTCTTTCTTCTGTGAGATTCTTGATCGTACACAAAGAGACTTGATGTTCTCCTGAAATACACCATTTAATACCAACGCTCATGCATTTGTGGATTTAAAGTCATAATAAACTGCTTGATTCATCTAACCTAAAGCAAAGCACAGGCTACAGTATATCACCTAGTAATTCCTGCAATGTTCCACTCTATTTTGATAAGCTACAGGGTTGCTTCTAGAAACATACACTTTTTTTATTTTAAACACAGGCTGCAGCAGATTAAGAAACTACCTTATCATTGTGTTGTCTCATCAGTGTAACACATTCATGGTTAAAAATATTCCCCTTTTCAGTAAGTTCCACCTCAGCCACTGGGTCTTCGGACACTATTTCCATCTAAAGTCTTAGATCCTCAAAACTACACTTCTAACAACTTGCAGAACATGATCCAGCTATAACTTTGCCTTGGTTAAATCACAGTTTCCTCAGCTCTCAAAAAGACAGAACAAATAATTCCTTTATTACCCCTCCTTTAATCCTTTCCAGCCTTCCAACCATTTTCCAATGGCTGTGGTGCTATAAGTGGGGCCAAAACTACTCATTAAGCTCTGAATTGTGATCTATATCTTATCTGTCATTTAATGACCAGAAGCAGGTAGCATTTGGCTGCAAATGACATTTCCATGACCCATTACCATTATTTCCTTCTATTTCATAAGGCCACAAAATGGAAAGGTTTGCACACATCCAAAACCTGATGCTGTAGGCAGATCAAACTGGTTTGGGGTATGTGCAAGGGAATTTCTTATGGAACCCAAACCTTAGCAACAGTAAGAAACTCAGTTTCTTTTGGTTTAACAACAATTATAATAGCTAAGGCAAAATTTCACCTTAATATAATTACTAATTTGTGACACTCTTTATTAGCTCAGCAGGAGGAAAAAAATCTTAGGCCTTTGGAATTAGTGGCAAGTAAATGAAAGGGGCGATCCCAAAGTGGTATGAAAGCAAGCAGTATTTATACCACAAACTACAAAGACATTTTAGGAGGGTTGTAAAGCTGAGCTATAGCAACTGACAGAAGATGTAATTATACAAGCAGCTGCATTCCAAATTTTGCCCGGATTTGCAATTTCCTGCAATTAGAGAGGAACGTATGCATCTCCATCTTATGCATTTTAAGCAAGACATTCACTACTCAAACACTAGCTCCCAGGCACACGTACCCACATTCCCAAACAAACTGAATGGGAAGCCACAGAGAGGACACCATGCCTATTTTATCCAGGAATAGAAGGCCACCTTTTAACTGGGGAAGGGGTCCTCTGAGGAGAAACTCAATGAGGTTTTAGCACCACAAAGGCACATAGGTGCATCCAACAAGAATGGCTACCACAGTCTGGCAGGGCACTGATGCTCTGGGCTTGCTTTTATTATACACTGAATACTGCCAAGCACTTTGTAAGCTTTCAGAACATCACGCATGCTCTTCTTCAAAGGAAAGCTTTTAGACAGTGAGGAAGCACAGTAACTTAAAATTAGAAGTTAAAGCATTTGAATGAGATCATTTCATAAAGAGGAGTGACCTGATCTTGCCTGAACAGATAACATACTTCAGTTGCTCATGGTGTTTTGGTTGTTGTTGTTGTTGGGGCAAGTGATTTGGGGGGGGAGTGGGGGGGTGTTATTTTAAAGATAATTTAATGGGTCTGTATTTAGACTCGTGTTTCTAAATACCACACTGGCAAGAATCAGAGAAGTCAGTTTAGCTTAAAGTAAAGGAATCACAGAATGTTAAGGGTTGGAAGGGACCTCAAAAGATCATCCAGTCCAACCCCCCTGCCAGAGCAGGATCACCTAGATCAGGTCACACAGGAACACATCCAGGTGGGTTTTAAATGTCTCCAGAGGAGACTCCACAACCCCTCTGGGCAGCCTGTTCCACTGCTCTGTCACCCTCACCATGAAACAGTTTTTCCTTACATTTCTTTGGAATCTCCTATGCTCCAGTTTGCACCCATGGCCCCTTATCCTATCACTGAACATCACTGAGAAGAGCTTGGCTCCATCCTCCTGACCCTTGCCCTTTGCTTATTTATAAACATTAATGAGGTCACCCCTCAGTCTCCTCCAAGCTAAAGAAAAAGGATACAGGTTTAAGAAATCAGGAAAAGAACATCATTAAGATTTTTTTTCAGGTACCAGAAAAATGCAAGGTATACCTCCAGATTCCAGCAGAAAACACAAGAGCACAAGACTGATAAAAGCATTGCCCATTTGCTGAGTCTACAAATACCTATCACACAGGCAGAGCAATAGGGAAGTGAATCCTCTCAGGCCTAAAAGCATCTGAACTCTGACTGCTGGGCAGAGAGCCTGTGTGAGCACATTTGCTTACAGTAAGGGCTTCAACCAGCGACAGAGCTGCACCCGGTCCTACTCTTGAAGAGATGCACAGAGAGGCAGTTGCTTCAAGGACAGCCTTTTGGGTAGGTTGCTAAAAGACATACCCGAGGCAAACAGCCTGGAACAAAGGCAGCTGTGCTGAAAGCCTCATGAGGTATGCTCCTCTTCCACAAAGCTACAAAAAACAGTGCCTGTTGTATGGACATTTTCTGAACTTTCTCTTCCTGAGTTTCTGGCATCAGTAATTCGCTTTTCCAGTGGTTTACTTTTGAGAAGAACAACTGAACTCGAAGAAAAGAAAACCAGATTGGAGTGCAAAACATAATGTCTTTGCTCTGCTGCAGCAATACTATGGGCAGAACCAGTCAGCAACAAAGCTTAATAAATGGTCTTCAAAGCAACCAGTAATTTCTGCATCACCTATCTTTGTCTAAAGAGGATGCCAGCAATGGCAGTACAAAAGGAGCAGACATGAAACATCAGCAAGAGCATACAGGAAGATGACCAGAACTACTGTGCTTTGGAGCCAGGAGCTCATCCGATTTTCTTCAGCTACTTCCTGAGAAGATATGCAAACCCACCACCCGGTACGGTCCAGCTGCTCTCAGGAAGGTGGGACAGCTCCAGGCAGGAGCATCAAATTTGCAGATTCTTGACCATCAACTACAAAGAAATATAGTTCAGACTTGTTAAAGTCTCATATACCCCACAGCTCTGCATGTGCACCACAAGGAATATTCCTTCTCCAAATTAGAAATCTTCAGCATTTTACAGCAATAAAAAAAAATAAATCGATTCTATCAGTCCAGCCTTTCCTAATGCATTTCTTTTTAACTACAGTTTTATCTCCAGACTTTCCAAAATCCTTGAATCCAATTAGAAGATCACACAAATTAATGTAGTAATAGGCACATACTGAAAATAGATGATACAAAAACCAGAATATGTCAGTGTAAGTAATTTAGACACTTGCAAAAAGGCTGCAGTGCTACTTTGAAACAGATCCTGACAACTACAAATTACAAAGGCAGGCAACAGACAAGTATTGCTTCGTATAATTAATTGCTCACTTATTTTCCAATTTGTTCTTCCAAACTTTTATCTTGGGCAGCAGAGACAAACACTGATGATAGGAGATATCATCTTGGATCTAAGTGACTTGTAGAGGCTTGGATGGCCCCACTTTGTTTTAAGCAGAGCTTTATCATTGTGCAACATGAAAGTAGCCACTTCAGAAACAGTGCTTCTCATGACTTCCCCTTCTCTGTATTATCCTGCTTTGGGAGAACTAGAAGCGAAACAAATTCAAGCAATGTTGTCCCTGTATATACAGCCAAAAAAGGGAATTATTATACAAACCACTCCCAAAATACTCAGATGAAGGGAAGGTATTACCACCTAGCCATACAGACTTGCATAAAAGTGACTTTATTACGCAAAAGTTTTAAGGAAAAAAAAAAAGAAAAACAGACAAAAGCCCCAAACCCCAAAACTTTTGGGCAGTTGCTTCACCCCAAAAAAGGTTTGGTTTTCAGTTAGAAGCTACTCTCTTACCCCCTCCAGGGTCTTTGCATGACCGCTGCAGAACCTCCACCAGCGCCCAGCCCTGCAGCTCTCCTCTCCTCTCCTCTCTTCTCTGCTTTTGGGAGAGGCAGAAGTAGTGCATCCAGAGCAGCAAAAAGTCTCTCCAGTAACCCAGCCTGCCCACAATGATGGCATGAGGCAAATGAACTTTAACTCCCAGGTGGAGATTTGTCAGAGTTTTAGTGAAGCAGCAGACACTCGCTAAAGCTGTTACTCTTAACATGTGTTCCCCAGTTTCTCTTACTTGCTCACAGTTTTGATGGTGAGTAGCAGCTGTAGGTGGATGTGAGGCTGCTTGAGTAGCCTTCATGACTCCTGCAGCAGTCAAGAGCCAGACCCTACAGCCAGCTTGCAAAGGGAAAATTCAAACAGCTCTCAGGCTTTTGAGAGAGTCGATAAGATGAAGAGCTAAAAATAGTGAGTTGTGAGCTCAGAAGTGTACTAAAGCTTTATTTAGATGCATTTTTGTCTGGGAAGAAGAGATGTGACAATATGAAATTACAGATTTACTTCTATGTCAGCTCTTCTATAAGCACAAGGGACAGAAACATAGAAATGAGTTGGATACTTTTTTCTCTTCTAATCGAGCACCCTTGATTGAGTACCCCAAAAGGGCAGACAACTCAGAGAACAAGGCCAAGGTTTTAAAGGCAAATTAAACTTCAGCTTTGAATGTATAAAGGCAAAAAAGCACCTCTGTCAATTCACCTGAAAACCAAGCAGTACTGCAAAGTAAGCATCACTTCTAACTGCTGCTGGCAGAGAAGGAACCCACTGAGAGAGTCTGCCCAGAGCTGTAAAGCAAACCAGATACCTTCTGGAAGTTACTGCTCCCAAAATCCACTCCAAAAGGTTCTGTAAAACACTCTAATAGTATTTCAGGCAAAGCTGCTCTAAAATACAGCCACTGGCTATGGTGTTTAATATGGTCTATCTCAGCCTGAATTAGCTATGTCCCCAAGATACTGCCCTTGCAGAGGACAACAATTGTTGCAGTGCTTACCACTTGCAAAAGAGTCAAAATACAGCAACCCTGTGGTCACTGGTACCTCAAATGCCACCCATCAGCCTCCAAGCTTTTCACATTCACAAGATAAAGGTGATGCTGGGACCTGCAACCTTATATGCCTTGTGCCTCTGAGCCCTACAGGCATTCCTAGTCTTCATCCACAGTTTCTTGTGTTTTAACTATGAGAACATAAGGACTTACACTTATTTCTTAAAAATGCACTAAAACATTTAGAGTCACTACAAAATACGTTCTTTCATTGGAATATGGGGGTTTTTTTTACAGTTTATTGTTAAATAAAGCTCATCTAACATTTATTGGCACATAATTCTTCAGCTGCATTTACTACATGTTTCATCGCCTTGGTTGGTATCCAACATCTTGGCAAATAATGCAAGTAAAATATTAACAGTGGTTATTGATTACACTTTAACTGATCCTGTCACCTAAGCAAACATTCTGCATTTCGGCAAAGGAAGGGAAAACAGCATCTTTCAGGAAGCAAGAAAACCCAAAAAACTTTCACCCACGCTTACTTCAAATGCCAGAGTTCTGCACACAAAACAGGAGTCAGAACTCAGGTTTTTAATGTTCCTCTCTTCCCTAAGGAGCTGGAGTCTTTTAGAATATATAAACCCTGTGAAAAATGTCAGGCTAGATAATTTATTTTCAGTTACAGTTTTTGTGTGTGTTTGAAATTGGTTTGCTGATTTAGCAACTGGTGCTGAGTTTCTCTGTCTCTCAAACAGTTCAGCACTCAATTCAGCAATCTGTACAGAAAGTTGAATCTGTAAACAAATAAATACTTTTCTTTTTCACCTCCTTATATGCTGCAAGCTTAACATTGACTATTCAAGTCTGGCCAACTTGTATGGAGTTCTCAGAAGCAAGCAAGATTCTTTCAAAAATCTCCTAGCTCTGCTTATCTGCAGTAACTTTCTGGTTGCACAGCAGCCTTAAACCAGGGTAACTAGGGGCTTCAGGTCTAACACAAATGTTAGATCCTCCTGTTAAGAGGACAACGGATGCACAGAGATGGCTTCTTTCCTTCTTCCAGTGCAAGGGAGCACACTGTCCTCCAGGAACAGTCACTGGGTTCTCTACTGCAGTCTCCACAGGCACTTACCAGAAGCAAGCAGAACCAAATCTCCTGCTAGGATGAGTGACAAATAAACCAGTGCAAGAAAATACATGAGCAAAAAGTGAATACAAACATTAGGATCTTACTTCCTACCGTTAAAGAAGAGCCATGCTGTCTAATAACCTAAATCTGCTAATACCAATGCAATTCCATCAGCAACAAATTTAATCCTGAACTTAATACAGTAATAACTACACATAAAAGCCATCAGCCTTGTCTCTCCTTGCCATCCTCTTGTCCATGTCCTCTATTGCTCCCTTTGATGGATGCTTCTGTTGATCTTTCTGGGTTTCCCTCCCTTACACAGGTATCTGGGCCTGGCCAGCCATGGCATCTCTAAAAGCTGCTCTTGTGGCCTTGACAGTTCTCAAATTTCCTTTTGCATGAAAAGCTCCACTGACAGCTGCTCAGTGCTCCAGATGAAGGCTTGCAAATACAAAATGGAACACAAAAATGCTCCGGGACCAGGAAAGGGAATGCACTGACTGAAGAAATAAAGTGGCACCAAACCATTCCCTACCACTTCTCCACTTCCTGCACCCCAGACAGCCCAGATAATTAACTGCTTGCTACACTGACATCTGCACATTAGCAGAAAGCCCAGAGAATGAGAACAAAGAGCAGAAATAGCAACGATGAAATGTGAAGAGTTTGCTTTAAAAAACAAAACAAGGGCTTTTGACAAGCCTGCAGAGAGTTCTCTGCTGAAGAGCTCAGGTGTCCTTTTGCCACAAGTCCCAAGTTTGAGGCAGCAGAAACACAAGCCACCCCACACTGGTGTAGGAGGGAACACAGCATGGCAGGAGCCAGTCCAACCCCACCAGTGCTCCTCACCCCTCACATGGCAGACTGTATTTCCCTCACCCACATGCATGCACAACACATTCCTTTATTTTCATGTAGGTTAGCCATGTACACAGCACAGCCACCAAGCAGTAGCAGTGCCTAGTAGGGTACCCACAGCTCCTCATGACCCCCATTCATTATGAAGCATACAGAAAAACTTTGGAAGTACATTTGTCTGAGTAGATAAAATTCAACCCAATCTCAGTGAAAAAAAAAAAACACGAACCAAAACCAGAAGGATGTAGGAACGTGTTTCAGCACCAGCTTCTGGAGCTGCTACCCTACTTCAAACAGGGAAGCCTTAAATCCAAGTGCATCAAAACCCAGTCTTTTATAAATGTAAGATCCCTAGGGAAAAAAAAATAACAAAATCTCCTTTTATTAGACACTACAAGTCTTCAGCAGTGTGCTGCAATGACCTGGCAGTGGCAAAAGTTTGAGTGAATCTCAGTTTGAAACTAGAAAACAGTTTGAGTGAATCACAGGACTCTTGGAATGGAAGGAAATAAACACCTCTGCTCAGGGCATTAGGAATTTTTTTTCCTTAGCATTGGGGGGGGGGGAAGGCAAGTCAAAAAAATCCCAACCAAAACAAAACCAAAAACCCAAAAAAACAAAACAAAACAAAAAAACCACACCCACAAACAACAAACCAAAACAACCCTCACCTTTCCATTTTTAACACAAAGATCTTCAAAGACTTTACTTTTCAGACTTAGGATGTTTTTCATTTTTCTCTTATGGACTCTACCTAATTTCTCATGACTTTTGAAGCTCAAAACTGGATGTAAAGATCAATTGTACCTCATTATATCAAAGCTCCACCTAACTCAGCACTGTCTCAAATAGTCTTCAATGGCAAATAGCTAGGGAGCAAGTTTAGGACTACACAAAAGTGTAACAAAACCTGGAAGATACAACGTAACCTTATCACTGGAAGATACAACTTCCTAAACTGCAGTAGTCTGTGGTTGAAGGACTTTCTGGACCAGACAATACTTCCATCTTTCTTGCTTAACAGTGATTTTTTTCCTTCACTAATTTGACCAGTAATTCTGTCTATTTCACCCATCATGAAAACAAATGAGAACCGGAACAGTAAAAAAAAAGTATCCTCCTGCTTCAGTAATACTCTTCTTCATACTCTCCTCTTCTAGTGTGAGGAGCTCTAGCCTAGGGCAATTTCCTCACAGGGAAACCCTTCTCAAACTGGGTCATTGCTGCTTCCCTTCCCTGTGCTTTTGCAGCTCAACCACATATTTTTTTGAGTTATGACTGGGACTAGAACTGCACTGGGCATTCCCAGAATAGATGGGAGTATTTTGAGATTTGCTTTCTTCTGCTTTCCTAACAATTCTTAGAATTCAGTTTAATATTTGACCACTGACATTTCCACAGAACCATTGTTATAACGCCAAAAGCTTATTCAAGTGTCATAACAGGCAAATAAAAAAAAAACAAAACGAACCATAGGAAAAAAAAAAACCACAACACAACAAAAAACCCACAAACAAACAAACTCCCAAAAGTAACAAACACCTCACCATCCCACCCACTACAGCTTGCCCTGAAGTGCAGAACACGTTCTTCAAGTACTTCCAGGGATGGTAACTCCACCACTTCCCGGGTAGTCTGTTCCAGAGCCTGACTATTCTTTCAGTAAAGAAATTCTTCCTAATATCTAATCTAAACCTCCTCTGGTGCAGCTTCAGGACATTTTCTCTAATCCTGTTGTTATTCACTTGAGAAAAGAGGCTGCACCCACCTCACTCCAACCTCCTTTCCGGTAGTTGTAGAGAGTGATAAGGTTTCCTCTCAGCCTCCTCTTTTCTAAATTAAAGAATTCCAGCTCCCTCAGCCTCTCCTCACAGGACTTGTTCTCCAGACCCTTCACCAGCTTGGCTGCCCTTCTCTGAACTCACTCCAGCAACTCACTTCACATGCCTTTCACATGCTCTCGGGGATTTAGTCTCATCTCTCCCCCTGGGCACCTGGCTCTGCACCTAGAGCAGTCACACACAACACCGAGCAGCAGCGTGGGCCACGAGGCTCCACCAGCGATCGCCTCCGCAAACCCAGCACAGCCATCTCCTCTCTGCTTCCCACTCTGCTGTTTGCTCTAGGGTAAGAGGAAAGACAGCCTCATCAGCAGTTTATTTTTGTTGAAAATCTTTTCAGGGACTTTATCAAATGCCAATTGTAAATGCAATTAAACAATATCGATTGAACCTCCCTTGCCCAGATGCTCACTGGTCCCTTCGAAGAGCTCCAACAGATTTTTAGATTCATGAAAAAACTGTGCTGTCTCTTCCTCAGTATATCACCTTCAGTCACGTACCCTCAATTCTGTTCTTCAGAACAGTTTCTACTCAATTGCCTGGCACAGACACCAGGCCTACTGGTAATAACAGACATACTTACTCTGTGAATTATCACTTTTTTTTATGAAGTACAAGGTAGCAGGCACAAAAGTTATATTAAACTGCACTGTCCCTCAGCCAGGTATGCTTGAGAGAGCGAAGATAATTCCCATATGTCTCAGTATCACAGGATACCCAATTAGAGATAATGACCCCTTTAGCTACCACTGAACCTTCTTTTTGACAAAAAAAATAATATAGAAGGAAAAAATTGATAAGCGTATTTCTCCAAGGAAAAAAACTGAAGGGGGCAGAAACATATTATTGATAGAGGAGGTTGCATTCAGCAAGCATCTTGACTGCAGGGAAAAAAGCCAGAGTACAGGCAGAAAGCACTACTATTCAAAGGAAGGGTTGATGTCAAGACGATTAACGGATGGTCAGCTGACCCCAGCACTCCGAAAAATGCCATCACGAAGCATTACAAACCAATTCTGTTCCAGGGCATGTAGAAGAGGAGGCACTTGTGATAAACTATGCTTTTTAATAACACATTAAGATGCACTCTGTTTGTTACCCACAGTCATAAACTTGTATGACAGTCATTGAATCTCAGAAACACTGGAACTGGACCAACCATCATTCAAATCCAATCAGTGCATCTATTTCAAAGTACAGTGAAGAATATGTCAGTTAATCTTTCTGGACTTCATTTCCAAATTTAAGTATAAAAAACTTTTCAATGTGTTTATTATATAATATTTAACAGCATTTCTATTGTTATATATAAGAGGAGTCAGAGCATCTCTCACTTAGGAAATTATGCATTGGAAATTTTATTTTTAGATTTCAAGGTGTGAGTCATCCTGCAACAGTCGTGTCCATTTTGCCATAAAAGCAACAAAATCTTGTGACACCAGAGACCCCAGCACTGACAGTTATCAACAGCAAGTGCCTAGAGAAGACTGTAAGACAAAGATGGAGATACTTCCTCAAAAGAGTCCCCCAGCCTGCAATGATTTGTATGCCCACAAGTTCTGAAGTTTTTTAATTTGTATCTGTATATTTGATAGTCCTTGAAGGATTTCACCTTCCAAGAATGCATCTAACAGATTTTTAATCAATGTACACTGCATACATGCACAGTGCCCTCTGGGAAGAAGTTCTGTACTCTGTGTGAAGCACCAGCTCCTTGTGCCTGACCCTATTCAACTGATCCTAATTAGGTCCTTATCCTTACAGTGGGAATTATTAAATCTCTACAAACTTCTTCTATGCCAAGACTTTTGAATTAATCCTGACACAAAATCATGATTCAGCATTTTGTTATTGCTTTATCTTGTCCAACTGTTTATTTCACTTTTTTCTCCATCCACAGTTTTAGTAGATTCTCTGATATCCTTTCCTCTCGAGGCCTGAAAAAAATTGCTAGTTTTTATGCCTGCATATTCATCATATCTTCTCCTTGTGCTAGCATGTAAATATTCAAATTCACCTTCTACATCTACATGAACAGCTCCTCTCTTTATGCCCTGCTGACCCCTCTGGGTGCTTCCCAGTGTCTCCCATCCCTATGTCAGTGAATGCCACGTACACTTCCTTCATATCACCTGCTTTCTTCCACAGCCAGCCTCCCACAGCCAGTCTGTTCTTCCACCAAATCTTGTGCTTAGTCCCTTCTTGCACTTCACAGGTTTCAAATCCTTCTTATTCCTTCCCCCATCAGACATTTCAAAGACTACTAACTCGGTGGAAGATGACAAGCCCTCCCATCCTCTTTTCCCTGCAAAAACCTATCTTTATTTTTCTCACTATAACCATTACTGATACTTTCAACCTGCTGCCTCTATCCCCTCTGGGGGCTGCTATGATTTCTTCCTCTTCTCTTTTCTCCCCTGCAACCCCTTATTCTTTCATGCCTTCCCTTCCAAAAGCACACTTAGTTTGTTTCAGCATGCTGCCTCTCTGGGACACATGCCTACTGTGTGTTTGAAAGAGCACCTGGCATGCTGTGGGCATAAACAGATACGTAACTGTTGATCTGACATCGAGATTGCGGCAAGGCTGACACAGAGCAGCAACAGGGAGGCTGCCCTAGAACGGGCTGCAGCAAGAGAGCTGAAAAGCACATCACTAGTGATCAAGAACGCCACCCAAAGCCTTACCTTCTCACACCACACAGTCTTTCGGGTAGTTACGAGCTTATGCAGTTGGTCACGGAGAGTCACTAGATCTCTGGATACTCTGTCAATTTGCCCAGTCAGACTGTCAGCCCAGGGGCAGCAGGAGGTCGCCTTTGGCAGCCCGCTCTTCTCTACATGAGCATCCCGGGACTCACACATATTTCCCTCTTCAGCCATATTATCTAACACAGTTTCCTAAAGGAAAAATAATAAAGGTTACTTTTCAGCAGGAGCTAAAATGAATACACACCATCTTCATAGTAATTCACAATTAGGAATTGACTGCTGCCATCTCAGTAGACAGTTGCTCCACAATTTCAGAGTTATTTTAAGAGACAAGCTCCTCGGTACACTACAACATATTTCTAAGTTAACAGAAAACTTACATTGCTAGCCTGCCTTATTTTAGAAAGCACTGGATACTGTGAGCTACTCCCCACTGCACTAAAGCATAAAGAAACACTCATGGGACAGAGATCATCAGTACTGCAGATGCTCCAGGTATGCCTCAAGCTCTACAGTTGGATGCATTTCTATAACCCTTTGTAACAAAGTGATGACCAGGAAGCAGATAACCTGCTTGCACTGTTCAGGAGAGCCTCATCTGCCATGTGGCATCCTAAGTTCTAACACCCATTGGGAACACTTCTGCCTATGTAAAGCTCTGCAAGGTAAGGAACACCAAGAGATCCCTGCTGCAGGCTGGTCAGGAGCTGTCAGCTCTGTGTGACCATGACCACCTAGCTGGTTCTAGAATTAATTCTGCAGCTGCCTTTGGAGATGGCAACCATTATTTGGAATACTCAAAAACACACCAAATAACTTCAGAGTCCTTGAAATGCAGGTACCCATACACTGTGGTGCACAGATTATGTAGAAACACAGTTTTCAAGCCAAAATAGCACAGCACAACTAAAGGACCCAAGCCTCCTCCCTCAGAGTATTAAATATTTATTACCATATTGTTATCAGGAAGACATTAAATAGGAGAGGTCATAATCTCTATAATGCATAATTTGCATTCAAAATTATCTTTAGAACTTGGAAAAGCAATTTGAAAACAGTAAGAAGAAATTAAGCAGTTGAGCAGCACAGGCAAAGAAAAACTGAATGCATGATTACTGGCTCAGCAGCACTGCTGGAAGAGATGTCAGAAAACCAGAAGTCACCAGTGTCATACTGTTAAAGTCAAGTACCATTTTAGAAAGTATAAACACCAGTGTCCATGACAGAAGAGCACTGACTGTAACACTTGTGCATGGGTGAGGCACCTGAAGTTAAACACAGACAAATGGGAGGGGAAGTCCCATATGAGAGCTGCAACAACCACCAGAAGTCTGAATGAATGGCCTGCGAGGAGACATTGAGAGAACCAATTTTGTTTAGCCTAGAAACAAAGACTGGGAAGACAGTGACATGCTAACAGCCTTCACTTTTATAAAAGATTGCTATGAAGAGGATAGGAATTCCCACTACCCCCCCTCTTGACAGGTAGGTTAAAAACTCTGGCTTAATTCAAGGGATTATTAGGCTCATACAAGAAAAAGCTTTGTAAGATAGCTAAGAATAGCAAAAGACACCCTACAAAACCTCCTTTTTCAACGAGCATCAGCATGGGAAATTGGCACAAAGCAGTGCTGAGACCAGCAACTCGTGCTGTCAGAAGGCCCGGCTCATGACAACACAGACACATTCATGGGCAGCAACAGGCTAACAAAATGCAGAGATAAAATAACGCTTCTTTTTGTTGCTGGTGGTGGTTTTGTTTGTGTTTTGTTATTGTTTTTGTCTGTTATTTTATTTAAAATGCATTAAATGACAGAATTTTAAGGTAACATTACTGCAGTCACTCCAGTTGCTCCTGCTGACATCCCTCAGGAAGAGGGATGCAAGAACCATCCCAATCATCTGGTCAGTAATTACAAGACACAGGTTAAGTGGAAAAGGAAACTACTGTATCCTCGAAGCACATCTCATTCTCCTGCGTCCTACAGCATCCATGAACAACCACCAGCAGCAGGGAAACAAAAGAAAGGCAGGTCTGCCATCCAGCCTACTGAACAACCTAAGACCACCTGCCGGTCACATTTCTTGCAAGTTATTTATTTCAGACTTAACTCCAGGAAGCACAGGAATGCCCACAGTACTCCCCACACTGTTCAACATGCCAGTGGAAAACATTTTGGTGGATACACTGAAATGCCATAGCACTTGCAGTTATATTTTGCCTATTTGGAGCCAAGCCTATGCTAGTGTTGATGGTTTCCAAATAACCATTTTATGGCAATTAACTTCAGCTTCACTGATTCTCAAAAATTGGTAAACTCATACAGATAATGTGGTGCCCTAAAGAATCATTTTCGGCAATGTAAATGGGCAAAAGTTGTAGAGAGAAGTGAGATGGATGGTACCATTTACACTCGCTTGAGAAATCATAAGTTGCATAGAGAAAGGCTTATTGATTTTCTCACGATCATTCAACAGAGTTCAAGGGGAAATCAGCAATTTCAATACACTATTTGGCTGGGAAAAATTATGTTGTCTTCAGTATCAGCTGCTTGCAAATTTAGTTGTTCTCAAGTCTGCAATAAAGCTTAGGGGCCCTCTTCAGAAAAGCTATTTCATTTTAAGAAAATGTATGATCACTGTGTTTAAAAACCATTAAAGAGATGAAGATCAGGCATTTTTATTTGTGTTAACTGTATGAAATTCTGCCACTCTGTCCTGCAATTCCTCAGCTTAGCTGGGCGAGCCTTACTGAAGAAAACACAGGGATGAAGGAGAACTAAGGAAAGATTCCTTGCTTTACCAAAGGCTTGGGAAGCAGTCAGCTACATTAGAGTCACGAAAGCTTCACCCTTCAATATCAGTTTGATTCATTACCATCCACTGCCAATAAACTGGTTCCAGTTGCTTCCACTGCAGAAAGGCTTCTAGTTGCTTGGTTTCAGACTCCAGAAGCTGTAACAGCTAGAGGAAAGGAGACAAAGGAAAGAAAATTAGGTAACATTGATCAGTTGTGAACTAATTTAAATCTGTGTTTGGTCTGAAGTACAACAGGATTGTCAGCAGTACACAGGACAACTCTGGGTTACTTTACAAGAACACTGAAAACCAGCTGCAGAAACACAATATGAAACACTTCTGTTTTATTCCTCACCCCAAATGTATAAACATTTTCAGCTTTTATGTCCAGAGAAGTGAGTCTCCATATTGTTCTGAGGGGCCGAAAAAATATGTAATTCTTACATATTAAGACTGGATTCATGACTATCTTCAGATGTTCTATGATTCTTCATTACCAAAATAAGCTACATTTTTCCAAGAGTACTTTCTTCATCTATTCATTACACTCACATTTATCAAGGCAGTAAGGTCTAAACACCTTCTCTTCCAGGCCTTGTACAGAATCACAGAACGTTTGGGGTTTGAAGGGCTTCAAAAGATCATCCAGTCCAACCCCCCTGCCAGAGCAGGATCACCTAGATCAGGTCACACAGGAACGCATCCACATGGGTTTTAAATGTCTCCAGAGAAAGAGACTCCACAAACCCTCTGGGCAGCCTGTTCCACTGCTCTGTCACCCACACTGTGAAAAAGGTTTTCCTTACATTTCTTTGGAATCTCCTATGCTCCAGTTTGCACCCATTAGTTCTTGTCCTATCACTGGATGTCACTGAGAAGAGCCTGGCTCCATCCTCCTGATACTTGCCCTTTACATATTTATAGACCTTAATGAGGTCAGCCTTCTCTCAGCTAAACTTTTGGTCTTTGACTGGGTCTCCTCATATTCAGTAGTAATGACCCCAGCTGAAAAATACAGGTGCCTCCACTACTCCGATGTGTTTCCTTCCCCTGCTGCTCTCACACCTGTAGAAAACTCAGAACTCCAGTATCTCCAGTCCTCTCTGCATCCTCCCCCAAAACCCTCTATCTCCAACAGAGATGATCTCTGATGCTCCAAACAGCATGGAAGAAAACTCTCTAAAAATGCAATGTTTTATAAATTGTTTGATCTGCTGCATGGGGAATCCCTCCATTTACCTGAGAGCACTTGAAGGAGAGAGGTTATGTTCTAGGCATACAAATTATAAATTGTTGATAAATACATACATAACAGGCATATATGCACACATGTATATGGAGAAAGGGACACTTCAAAACTAAATATTTATACAACAGTAAACAAAAGTTATTGGAAAGAATGATACATAAACAGATTAGATCTAAATCACAGCTTGCCAGCTTTAATGATTTCAGTACTGGCCTTATTTTTGAAATGAACAATTTTAACATCAATCTGACACCAAGTTTTTAAGATGACACAGAAGCAGAATAAGGACCAGATCAGCAGCAGTTAAACCCACCTTACATAGACAATTATCTTCTGATAGCTTTGTGTTGTTTAGTTAAATTGTAAGTTATGTAGAAAGTAAGTAACTGCAAAGCATGAGTTGACTTTGCAATTTTATTCTACAGATAAAACTTGGATAAGAAACCCAAGACAGGAACACCCTCTGCAAGAGTAACTGCTAGAAATTATCTGCAGTTCACTCCAAAACACTGCTGGACCCAAAATACAATTACTACATGTTTGTTGGCACAACTGACACTTGGCATTATGCTCTCATTATTAGACTCTCCTAGTTTTGAGCTCAGATGGTATATGACAGGTGGAAGAATGTGTTTCTGTCTCCTTTTTTCTTTTCCTCATAGGTGTATCTATAGCACAAATGGCTTACATTATGGGATCTGATGCTGGCAATAAAACCCAGGCAATATTCAGGCAACAGCTGAGTTACTTGATTTTAAAGTAGCTTAAAAATGTGGTCATGAGCTGCGTGTGACTGCAGTCTGAACGTGACTTGTGACACTCTAAGAAGGCTGAAGGTTGGAATGAGGAGCTTTTAATTTTAAGCCTTCAAAAAAAAAAAAACAAACCCCAAACAAACCAACCAACTTAGTAAAAACATAGTCATCATCTTTAGTTTTAGTCTCACTAGAGGAGCTTCTGAATGCTGAACAAGCCATATGCCACTTGCTTTCACACCACAGTTTAACAGATATGGTTCTGAAACTTCACCAAACCTATAAATGATCTGTTGGAGTTAACTGACCGTAAGAACAAACTAAAGCTTTCTGAGCAGTCTCCTAAGCTTAATCATCTTCTGCATTTTGGTGGTGATTTTTAATTTTGCTGTTGTTGCCTTTTGAGTATCTGCCCCGAGGGACTGAAGACACTGTTCCTGGATGTCAGTATCCCCTGTCATCCTTTGTAGCAGCCTTGCAAGAACCTGATGTTATTGCAGCATGGACAATAAAGCAGAACACAATCAATTCTAATGCACTACAAATATCCTTGAGATACTTTAGAAAAAATAAATAGTCATCGTTAAAAAAAAAAAAAACCACAACACCACAAAAACAACCACCCCACTGAAACAAAACAAACCACATAAAACCAAATCAAGGCAGGGACAGGGTAACAGACTGTACATCTGCACACCATAAATTTGGTGACAAGGACAGTCTCCACATGACCCGGGGGTGACAGGCTTTCACTTAGCTGTTCATTTGCTGAGTCCAGCTATGCCTATGTCTATCAGCCAGCTTCCTTCCCCAACCTTATCCTTTACTCAAGCCTCTCATGAGCATTTATTAGTCTTTAACTAAACTATGCATGTTGTGACTTTGAGGTCAATGGCATACATTGTCCTAGGGCACTCATAACAGTCCCACCACAGCTGGTATTGCAGCCGTATTTGCAATTGTGGAAACCAAAGCCCAAATTCCCCAAAACTCTTCATTTTCCCCCAATACATTATCTTTTCTTATTCATTTAGTACCAACAACAGTTCACGCAGAGATGCCTTTATATATAATAAGCAATTCCACTTCTGTGGCTACATAAATCTCTCAAAAAAAAAAAAAAATTCACAAGCTGCAACTAAAGCTGCTTGCTCATTTTCAGTGACCTAAGGACACTGATGTAGAAATTTAAAGACTAACATCTTCAGAAAAGCATTCATTTTGTCTCATGAACAAAGTGAAGCATCAAGTCAAAAAACGTGTCTTACGTGGATATCTAAGTGATTCTTGGGGATAATGCATGAGAATTGTCTTTCCCTCCATACAAAATGAAGACAACCAAATCCATTTCCTTCATTCTTCTAGAGGAAGCTATTGCTCTAAAATACTTACACTCAAGAGAAAAAGTAATGACAAATTCAAATTGCTAATCTCCATGGAGAAGTAATTCCATAATGAATGCTGAGCACAAACACCTTGCAGTAACAACTTCTCTAAACCACTGTAAAGAAACCATCACTGGTGCAAACAACTTGCAAGCAACGGCTTTGCTACAGAGGCTAAACTGTGCTTAACTGAGTTGCTTCAGAGCAGGCCGCCAGGAAACCTGAGTGATGCAAAAGGATGCAGCAAACTCTGAAGAACATGCCTCGCTTCCTCTGACATGTGGCTGCAATCTCCAAAGCTAAACATCCAGCATCCAACACAGCTCACAGACCTCAGAAAACTTGGGGAAATTGAGCTGCAGAAATCCTAAGTGACATCAGTCAACAGCAAGGTGACCTTTGGATACTAAACAAGAGGTCAAAGCGGAGTCTTAGCATAATAGAATGGTAGGGGTTGGAAGGGACCTTTGGAGATCACTGAATCCAGCCCCCCTGCCAAAGGAGGATCAGGAGTCCTCCTTGGTATCCACAAATCTAACTCACACCACAATCGTTATTTAGACATGCTTGTAATTACTTTTTCTGTTGAGATATTAATCTTTTTCATACTATTTACTAGCATATTGCTAAATGCATTGATGCTTGTAGACTGTTACAAGAATCAATACTTAATAATTTGAAGCACAATGCATCCTTTTCACAGGCTCGGTTCCAGAGAGCTCCTTCAACAAGTATTTAATCTCTGATGCCCACAGATCATAATTCAACAACCATATCCCTGGCAAAAGTATTTTTCATCAAAAATTGCTCTGCTTAAATATTCAGAAAAATCATTCTATTGTTAGACAGACAAAAACCAGTCTTTCAGCAATAAATTATGTTTCCTAGCTCAGAGAAAAAAAATACTGCTGATTCATCACCAATTCACCACATGACTGTAAGTGGAAAACTAGCATTGGACTCCAAATCACTCCAAATGCCAGTATCTCTGCAGTATGACTTGAGGCTCGAGACAGGCTTGCCTTAGCATGAAAGCTGTGTGGTTGGCTAGGATGAACACATCAAGAGACTATTTCACACTTTTATTTAATAGGAAATTGCTTTATACAGCTTCTGAATATCTAACAAGTGAAGGAGAAAGATAAGTGGATAAGTTCCTTCAAAAAAAAAAAACCAAAGAAAGGGGTAAACACTCATCAAAAAGTTACACAGTTTACACTGCCAGAAGTAAACCATAACCGGGATTAAGGCTTTGGTGACCTAACCAAGCATCAGATGAGATACACAAGTTACAACACTGCTTCATCTCTGCTACCAAGAGAAAACTCCCTTACCAAAAAAACCACAACCAAGCAAACCCTGACAAATGAGAGCCACTTGGCAGGCAAGCTGTTAGGTGGATGCCATTTGGTTTAAATTGGCATATACACCCCAAATTGCACTTTAGTAGGGCTAAGTTTCGAGACCCCTTTGCCAAAAAAACAAAAAGCCTCAGAGAAAATCTTGATAACGTAAGCATCTCAGGCTAGGATAAAAAAAAAAAATCGACACTGTAGGTGGACACACTCAGTGCTCCAATTCTGTTCCACAGTGTGATTTCTTCAGAAGCCAAGCTGGTTTAAGACATTCCCATATATCCCTTGAAGGCTAAAGCAGAAATAAATAGGCCTGAAAACCAGAAAGTCACACTGGAGTAGTGTGAAGTACAAGCAGCTGAAGAACAAGAACCAACAGACCAATAAGCAGCCTCTAGCTGCAAGGCAAATAAAGATCAACTGAAGTAATTTCTCTACCTGTGAAATACAGTTGAGGCAGAGCAGGAAAAACCCTGCAGCCCAACCATCCCAAGGTGGGTGGATCAGCAGGCCTCCTGGAAGATAGAAATGGACGAGAACTTCTCCTGACACCAGTTATGAAGCCCCAAATGACCTTGATTGAAACACTAGCAGGGATGGGAAAAGGTCCCCCCTGGCTCCAGCAGGTCAATCTCTTTTGGAATTTTAATGTTGTTGGGTTGTTTGTTTGGTTTTGTTGTGGGTTTTTTTTGTTTGTTTGTGGTTTTTTTTGTGGTGTAAGGAGAAACAGGACTTGGATATTTTGCAGAAAATAAAAACCATAAAATAGAAAGCCAGTGGGGTAATTCCAGGTACCTGGATGTGTGCAAAACCTCCAACACCTGTAACAAAGTATGTGACTTTCTCCACCCGCCAACACCAGTTTTATACCAGAGCTCAAACTAATAGTCCATGAACTCAGTTCTATATTGCTGAGGGCAGAGAATCAAACCCCAGTTAAAAAGTGACGAGGTTCATCACTATAAAACATAATCGCTATTTGTAGAGGGATTTGGAAAACAGCTGTTTAAAATGAAACCAAGAGAAAATGGAGTTTAAAACAAACAAAATGAGGCATTTGGCACAAAAATTATACTACAGCTTTCACATTTGTAGGCAATGAACTAGGATGTACTAACAACAGCAATCATTTGCAGAGGAACAGGTCAATGAATGGACCACTTTGCATTTTTCCCTGTTGTTAAAATGTTATTAAAATGGGAAAAAAAAAAACTTCATGAAAAAGAAAACTGAAGCGTGAGGTTTATACTTCAACAGCCAAGACCAAGATGTATGAGAATGGAAGAGGTGTACATTTTCTTCCTCAAAGGTACCACAGATTTTGGCTGCCTAACTCGGCATACCTCAAGAGTCAAATTTTCAGGCTGTACTAAGTACCTTTAACTGAAGTGATGCTCATTTAAAGCAAATCCAGTAGGCACCAAAAAAACACAACTTACACTAGAGAAATCGCAGCCAGAGGGTTTCAAAGGAAAGCACCAAATTGTATCACAGTACTGACTGACAGCTGTTCATATTCTCCTGCCAATCAGAACCCCCATGTAGCAAAAAAAGACCATTATTCATCTTTCTCTCTTCAGATTGTTTCTATATGCAGAACAAAGCATTATCCATACTCAGTCGTGTCGCCCCCCCATACTTCCCCATTTTCCTGTATTTTTACCAGACCATAAGAAAAAGCACATAGAAATCAACAGGAGCAAGCAACTTTTGTTTGGTTTTTGTTCGTCTTGGGTTTTTTTGGTTGTTTGGTTGTTTTTTTTAACACACCTGAATTCAGAATTGGTGCTACACAACTGAGCAGTTCCCCTATCCCAGTTTCTGTACATTTTCACACGGGACATTACTACACCATGAAGGAGTGCTAGTTATAGGTGGAGCACTTCCTTTCTTTTGTGCACATTATGACAACTAACTTCAGCAGGGAGACTAGCACTTACAGTTCTACCCTCCCCTCTTTATTATCCCATCCATCCCTGCACTACCCACTGTGTCCTTCCTTGACACCTTTATCCTGCATTTGGCAGTGAGTAGACAAAACCCCTACCCATACACAAAGCTAAAAAAATACCTTTTTTCATTTTTTCAATCAGCTTGTATTGCAAAACTACTAAGCCCTGGGATTGGCTTTTTTCCTTCCCTTGAGCTTTAGTATCTCCTCTTCAAAGTAAAGGCCTGTGTAGCACAAGTTTTGCACAAGTGAGGTCTTTAACTCCCGAGAGGGCTTTTCCATATGAGTTCATCTATTCTCAACTGATTACATCACAGGCTGCCAGTCTCAAAGGCCACATAAGGCTCCCAAGCCTCCTCTTCCCTCCCTGTCCACTCCCTGCAAGAACAGGGTCTCAGAGGTACAGGGGAAGTCCCTTCCTGGCACAGACCTTCCTTCCCACAGGTGCCTTCCAGCTCCCTGCCACCTCCTTTGCCTGCTGACCTGTAAGGACTGGGTGGTCCTTAACCCTAGGACTGGATGAGCAGTGGCACCCAGTGTTCCCCAGTTCTGCTTCAAGGGACAGTGCTGCATGGCTTCACCTGCACACCCAGGGCACCATCGGATGTTCACCATGCCTAGCACTGGCTTGTACAGCATCCACAGCAACAGGAGGTCATCTTTTAAGCACTGACAAATATAGATGTTAAATAAAATGTAGCACTCTCGTAAAGACAGAAAAAGAAACAAAGAAGCATTCCTTCCACCACTGGAGACACAACAGTAAAGATTTATCACAGATGTTCATGTTACTTTAACAATTAATTTTTAAAGTTATTTGATATGCAGATTAGTCTAAGCTTGCCAACTTTATATGAATAGAGCTTCTCCCAGACTAGCTGTTCTTTGACAAGCCATCATAGCCTATCATGAATACAGGTATATTCACACATTTTAAAATATGCATTATTGACTAGAGAAACTATTAATTTAAAGTCTGCTACAGTCTCCTTTATGTCAATTCACTTCTTTCACTAGTCTCTTAACATAATCCTTTAAGTGACAAGCATATCTGAAAAGAACCACAAATCTGAAACCACTTGCAAAACATGAGTAACAGCTGATTTTATAACTGTTTCCTTGGCCATTTAAAAAAAAAAAAAAACAAAACAAAAAAACACACAACAAGCACAAAACTTGCCAGCAACCTAACAGTATGGGCTAATTGCACATGATGTTTCTTTTTATGAGACCATAAAAAAACCCAAACTTTACCAGTCTCCTCCCAATCTGAACTGCACTCTAAGAGCGAGCTCAGTCCAGTGTTCCAGAAAAAGTTCAGTTGTGACCAAAGCCGTTGCAATGTATGAATTTAACTGCAATTTGCTTCCCTAACTAGCATGAGCCTGGAGAACATAGTGGTCCAATTTTGCTTAGGTTAAGCACGCTTTTGATGCGGCAGTGGATGCAGGGCTAGAGGAGCCAGCGATGGATTGCAAGATCATCACCTCAGGATCAACCTCCATCAATAGCCATATTTTAGCACAAGAGTAGAGTGACAAGCCTAAAGTGCCTTTCTTGTTAAGAGATAACTGATTTCTCTTTTGGATGAAAACAACAACACTAAAGACTCCACAAGCAAAGATGCTCTGCACTCTCTAGTGGCTACTGTTAGCTACAAGGCACAATTCAAGAGATGGGTTCTGAGTTTCAAAGCTCCTCACCTTAACATTTTTTTCCTGTGATTTGATTTGTTCCTTTAGGGCCTAATACCCCAGTTAAGATCCACTAGGCTGGACCAGTGAGACCCTTTGAGACCCCATCACCAAAGAACAGCAGCAAGTAAGCAACTCTCCCTCTGAAGTCTTCTACCAAGAAAGATTAAGCAGCAGCATGACCAGAATATTTTGATATGAATGTGAAGACAAGATACACCTCTCACACCACACGTGTCCCTCCACATCAGCCTCTGCTTGCAGACATCAGGTAGGATGCTGGTACAATCTTTCCATAGCACTGTATGGAACCACAGAGCCTGCCTGGCCTCCCTGTGTTAGCCCAAAGCATCACCTGAGCCAGGGCAGCTTGCTCCCACCACTGGGTTTGTTAGCATTTCCACCAAAAACGTGTTCTCCAGTACCAGCTGATGACAAAGCACCTCAGCCTTGTCTCGCCAGCTTATTAATTCCAGACGCATTTTCTCAGGTGGAATTATATTATAGTGTGTCACTGTCACAGAATTCATAGTATGTTAAGTACGGCATAAAACAAGCAAAAAGCACAAAAGCAGCAGTGAAACTCAGTATCATCCTACCAGTTTTTCTGTCACTGGCAATCAAAACCAAGTCTTCTTATCAGGGAAGCCACATAAGGCAGTTCCTACTTCACTGCAATACGTATCTACCGTGTTTCAGAGATACTTCCGTTTCTTACGGCGTAGAAGATTATGATCTTGCTGCTACACAGTCCAACAATTTATGAAGTCTGTGCTGAG
This sequence comes from Chloroceryle aenea, assembly GCA_013399075.1. Classification (NCBI taxonomy): domain Eukaryota; kingdom Metazoa; phylum Chordata; class Aves; order Coraciiformes; family Cerylidae; genus Chloroceryle; species Chloroceryle aenea. The sequence continues at coordinate 425,932 of VWZY01000669.1, read as the reverse complement.
CCACTGCATCGTTTTTCAAGGACCAAGAACTCTACATGCTTCGTCAATAAAACGTACTAAGTAATAACTCATCTCCCAAAAACGGTGATGACAACTCCAGAACTGCAACTCTATTAGCCTTTTTTTTTTTTTTTTGGTAGGGATAAGTTTAGCTGAAGGCAATATTAGTGACAAATTACAGCCTGGGGAAATTTTCAGATCAAGGTAATAATGCCGTGAGGTAGAATGATTTGCTTTAGAGTTGCTATATAATGCTGCCAGTTCTTCCAGTGGGACACTAATTGCAGCCAGAGGCCACCTTGCTTAAAAAATATCTAAAGAAATATTTTAGCACTAAAACTGTCTGGAGTAATAAAAAAATAAAGCATCCCTCCCATAAAGGGTCACTGGGAAAGTGAAACTGGGCACAGAGTTTAACAACTAAATGATTCATGGCTGGGTGACCAGCTAGTGCCTGTCAACTGGTCTCATGCTAACACTGTCAAACACTGTCAGCAGAACCACCTAAGTGGAAAGGGACCTCTGGAGTCTCTGAAAAAATCTCCTGCTGAAAGCAAGGTGCCAGGGCTCTGTCCAGCAAGTGCTGATGTCAGCCCTCCTCCAGCACCTGGTACCAGACTTGACCACCCTCCTGGCAATTTTTTCCCCTTGCATCTGGCCAGAATGTCTCACTCTCCACCTGCACCTCTTGCTCCTTCTCTTGTCCCAGTGCTCCTTTGGGAAGAGCCTGGTCGATGGTCCAGACCCAACCACTTCAGTGGCCTTACTGGACTTGCTCCTGTATGCCACCGTCCTTGTGTTGAGGGTGCAAACTGGACACCCAGTATCCAGCATCACAAGCACTGGGCAGAGGTACAGGATCCCTCCCTTTGCCTGTCAGCTGCATTCCTGCTCACACAGGCTAGGGTACAGTCAGCCTTTGCTGCCAGGGCAATTTGGCGCCCACCTGGACTTGCAGATATTGGGTTGGGCTTCCCCCCCACAAAACTGCTTATTTAGCAGTCAGCTTCCAGTCTGATCCATTGCAAGGAGTTATTCCATCCCAGATGCAGGCCTTTACACATTAGCCTTCACTGAGCCTCTCGAGGCTTCTCTTGGCTCTTTTCTCCAGCCTGTCTGGGACTCCTGAAAAGCAGCGTTGCCCTCCAGTGTATTCAGTGCTGCTTGCTGGTGGTGTACTCCATCCCATCATTCAATCCATGAATAAGATGTTAAACAGTACTAGTCCAAAAGCTGGTCCCAGAGAGGCACCACTAACAACCAGACACCAGTTTGAGTTCAGTGCCCCAAACAATTTTGCACTCACAGTACCGCTCGCTTATCCATCTGGATGTATGGATTTCCCTTTAGTGATCCATTAACACAGACACATTCTCTGTCCCAAGCTGCCTTTCTCAAAGCTCTTTAATCACCTGTCTCTGCCTCCTCCTGGGACAGGATACTGCACACTGCTTTGAAAGGGAACCACCAGCAAGATCTGAAGGGAGTGCGGAAGTAGAAAGTGCCTGTCCCAGAGAATGAGGAATCCAACTGGCCAGTATCAGCAGGCATCAGACAAGCAGAAAAATCATCTGACGCTGCAGGCTGTTTCAGGGAAGGAGAAACAGAGGAGGTTGTTTTGATCATATTCATATTTTAAGACTTAAAACAATTCAGCTCCTGAAGAGGCTTATTTCTTTCTTTCTACAGCATGAGAGTCACTCCATACATTTATAGCCTCTCCAAACCTCCCTAAATTAACTCTCCTATCCATCCCCTCTCCTGTCATCAGCCCCAAATTTCCACCCTGATCCAACTGCTCCTTAGCAGATAGTCCTTGTCCATCTTCCAGACAGGATCTGGAAGCCAAGCTCCACTGCTTCCTGAGGGCGGTAAAACCTCTGGCATCAGCAAAACAGGAATGACCAGACAAGTTAGGAGAGGAATTCCTAACACAGAACAACTGGTCCCCTGTCTGCTCTAATAGGGGATCACAGAAAGCATCCAAAGGCAAGTCATTTATAGTTAACTTTTTTTCAAGCCACCCTTCTAAAACTGACTTCAGTCTGCCTTATAAACACCAAAAGCTTTATCTTGCACAACTTGATGGATTCTACTTCTACAGTGCACATCTGTCCACAGCTTTTCACTTTCTTAAGTGGAATCACGATTTCATCTACAAGTAGACACTGTCTGAAAGCAACTTTGAATACATTTGACCTTTGTAATTCTTCCCGATTTTACATGGATGACAAGGGTTGAATCTGCTCCTCCTCCTTTTTGCAAATGAGGACCTGATCCACTGTTACCAACAGTTCTTAATAACTACTAGGGCAAGTCATGTTTTATGTGATAAATGTCAGCAAGTGAACTGAAAACCAATTGCCTACGGTGTTTTGGAAGGAAAATGACACGGCAGCCTACCCCCTCCTTCTGTAGAGTGAATCATTAAAAAAAGGCATGAAAAAAATTCTTTGTTCCTGCCACGCAGTGCGGGGTGGGCAGCACATGCTGTCACTGACAGTTTCTTTGCTTTCTTTGTGCTTATTCTTTCCTTGAGATGAAATGTGAGAATGAAAACTGGTATCTGAATCACCAAGGTTTTTTTGTTTCATTTTCAAATTGCTTTCTCAGTAGCCATTCTCCCACTCTACAAGAAATACATAACAACCACCCCATTTGTAAGGCAGTATCCACTGTTACTCCAGCAATTATAAAGAAAGGTTCCCATGTACACAGCCAGAAGGAACAAAATACAACTTTTTCCAGTTTCAATAACCTTCAATGTACCAAGCTTCAAATTAACTGAGCCTTCTCCCAGAAAAACACCAATAACTAGTAAGTATTCTGGATTTTAAAGGTGATCTAGACAGTCCCACTAAGAGGACCAAAACACTTCGATGTATTGTGCTGAACACCCTCACACACATGGAAAAAGACCAAACCAGAGATACATGGAGAAAAAAAAAAAAATCTTTCAACCAACATAATCATAATGCAGATCATAATGCTAGCTCAGACCAGCCAAGTACCACTGACATGCTCCTGACCCTGCTCATCATGCAGCAGCACAGAGGCTGTGCTTGGTTTGAGCCTGCAGGTGACCTTCCGATTAAATCAATCCTTGCAGTGTCCACTCTTTATTTGAACAACCACCATCAAACCCAGAGTATTCTGGATCATTCAGCTCCCTTGAGCTCTCATGTGAGACTCCAGGCTTCCTGCATTTAGGTGCTGGAGCCCCATGTATAATTCAAGATGTTATCAGATCTGCTCTCCTCTGCAATATTAATGTCAGTCCCCATGTTAGTTCTCACTAATCTGACAACCATGCATGTAAATGTCTAAAGTAACTGGCTGGAACAACACCACAAAACATTAAGTAATTTGAGGGGGGCAGGGGAAGCATTAGCTTTGACAGGCAGTGTTGTTCAGAGCACATGTCAGTAAGCATGTGCTACACTTTTAATGCACAGTCCAGCAAGATAACTGCTAAGGTTGGAAACTGAGGCATTCGAAGTTAAAAGGGACAGAATTCAAGCTGCCTGAAAAACACTACCTTGACCATCCAATGTGTATACAATCTAGATTTACATGACCAAAATAGTACCATCATAACCTGCATCACCTGGTGCTCACTCCACAAGCTATTCTTTAAAATTGCTTAGTATTCTGTCTATTCTTTAGACAGAAGCCATGGACTTATTTACCATGCGCCATTCAAATCCCATTCTGAAGACCAAATTTTTACCTGCCCCATAAGCAGGTTATCTTTCCTACTGATCCATGTGAAATGAGATTAGAGTATTGTTGGTTTACAAATAGGAAATGAAAGCAAAGAGATGAAAAGTAAAGTGCTTCCATTTCTTTTGGATGCCTTAACTGAAACTTCTGAGGTCTGATTTTCAGAGAATTTTAAAAATTAAAATACTATAAAACAAGTCATGGATACATCTACCCAGCACAACTCAACAGCTTGCAGAGATGCTTTAGATAGTTTTCGGTGAGTTCTCTGAATGATACAATGGTTCTGGGATAAAGTATCCTAATAAGTGCACATTACACTGCAACATCATCCTCCAAGTTAAACTATTGATCTTCAGTATTTTTAGTAGGATACTTCTGAAAATTCCTCCTGCAGAACCAGAGATACCCATTGCCTATCTGCAGGATCATAACCTCTAGACACACTAGATATGCTTCATACTTTTGTGTCAAAAGATGAGCTAGTAGCAGTCGTCAGTTGCCCACCTGTACTATTGCTAGAGGGGGATGACATTTTCCTGCAAGAAGGGGATTTCTCAGAATCCCACAAGGAGCATGACAGTGATTCAAGTCTTTAGACAGACTCATCTTCCATGTTCACAGCTCCCTGCCCTAACTCTCCAGTCTTGACCGTTCTGTTCATGTTCAGCCCCTCCTGCAGCAGCCTCCCTTCAGTGCCTCACTCAGTCCCTTTTCACCCAGACACCTGGCCTGCCCGGTGCTCTCACACAGGCCTCTTGCTGAGGGGGTCTCTTCCAGCTCCTGACCTCACCAACAAGAGCCAGAGCAAAGAGACTCTTCACTGTTCATCCTATCTCCTTCCTCTGCCTGTCCAGAGCCTAAATTCTCCTGCCAGCCCACAGCTCCTAACACAGTCAGTCCATGTACCCTATGTTCTTCCATGAATAATACCAGAACGGTTTAGTAAAAGTAAGTTCAGACAGGAAGAGAGGAAAACCTGAATACTTTAAAAGGGCAAAGCACTTGCTCTTTCTATTCAAAATGTTGCAGCAAGCGTAATTATACAAATTCAAAAAAGTTCATATTGACCTTTTCAAAACATGCATGTCCATGGGTCTAACATACAATTCATTGGTGAGCCCTGAAATGAATTAAAGGTCAGCAGCTCCAGAGCTGCTTCTGTTTTCATCGTTACAGAGCTTATTTTAAATGCACCCAGCAGCAATCATCGATAAAAACCAAACTTAGTTTAAAAAAAGGTAAGAAAAAATAAAAATGATGCATTGGGTTAGAAAAATCTGTACCTTTAAAAGGAAAAGAAAACAATTGTTCTTGCTACAGAATGTAATCAGTTTACTTGATGTTCTGAAAATTCAACAATGCCAAAATCTAAAAATTCTGCTCTTCTGAAATCCTGTAAGTAGATTCGGTAAAAGTTCAGGAGCTGCTACCAATTCAGAACTAAGTTTATTCCATGGGTGTGTACAGTAAGTCTAAAATCTCACTATGTTTTGATCCTTTGAGGCTTGGCTGTCTTCTGCCCTGCTGCTTCATGGGCTGTGTCACAGACTTCGTATTCCTTTGGGGGAAGACTGTTCTCCTCCTTTCCAGTCTCACTCACAGCAACACAACCACTCCCCATCTTGAACATTGATTGGTTCATGCTACAATCTATGAAGGGCTCACACAGAGCCTGGCATAACACTGGGTAAAAAGAACCTCCATGAAGATTTTTGTGGAGTCAAGACTGGCCAAGGAGGGATTTCAGACAACATGCACAGAAAAAAAAAAGCTCATATTTTAGCAAATACTAAGAAGCACTAAAAGTGCAATTACTTTTGAACTTTATGCTGTATTAATTTTTATGCAGGGTCCATTTAAGAAATTTCAAGTGTTTTTTTTCTTTTTTCAAAAAACTGAAACATGATGACAAATTGGCAACACTGTCCTTAGTTAGAACAGTAGCTACGCATGAAATGGAGCAAAATCAATATGATAGAAATGACAGAACAATGGCTGAATGAAGCTGTGAACGTGTAAAAAGTTGAGGGCCAGACCAAACAGTTAGTTGCCAGAGCATCACAGAAGATAATGAATCTATGACAGTTTATACCAACGAAGACAGCTTGCTTTTGAAGCTCAAGGTTGTTTTTTCAGCAAAGAACAAATCTTTTTTTCTGGAATTTTCATACAGTACAAGCCTTTGCTTCCTGAATTAATCTTCTACACAGCAGCATCAAAGACTATAGCAATTTTTTTTTGTCCCTTGGTATCTACACTCCGAGAGATGCGTTCTCCTGCTTCTTGTACAACAGATGGAAGGACATCATAAGAAAGATCAGATGGTTTCCTAGCAGGCTCTTTGAAATTCAAATAAGGTTATACATCCTTCACCCCTACTGTACAAGGCTATAAGAGGGTTGATTATAGAAATACTACACACTAGCACAGGTCCTGTGTCAAATCAGTGATGTGACACCGTGTCAGGCTCAGCAGCAGGGTTTTAACTGTTTATTTTCATTTAGCACCTGCTTGCTGCATCTGTCACCACCAGAAATATTCAGTGGAGACCCAAACAGCCAGCACAAGGACACCAAATACAGCCTGGCACGCAGCAGCTGGAGTTACCCTGCCATTAGTTACTGGATTTTCATCGAAGTTAGTCAGCAACTTAAGATGTTTCTGGAGCAACACCACAGCAGTTACTCACTAACCAGCTGAGTAACTCGTACGAGGTAGACTTTGTCTGCTCTGCCTTCACAGAGGTTCCAGGAGGTGGTGCTGTCACTTGGAGAGAAATGGACCAAAAACTCTCACGTGGTATTTGTGCATTGAATATGCTTGTTGATCATACAATTTAACATGCCTACACAGATAAAATACTTCAGCAGATCAGAAGGACTTTATGTAATTGCACAAGCCCACATGTGCATGCACATGACACAAACTGAATACTCAAATAACATGCAAAGTAACTAGCAAATGCATGTTCAATATTTTAGAAAATTCAAAGCCTATCAGTTCCTAACGTTCCCAGTTAGAATGTACTTATTTCTGACAAAAATAGAAGCTCTTTAGTGCTTTGCACAAATTCAAATCACAGGCTATTACTCTGAGAATAAACCTGTTGTGTCATCCATCCGGGGCAGATGTTTTAAATGGAAACTGCCACGTTGATCATTTACCCTTTAGAAGTCTCACTAGGAAAATATGGATCCCCATCTGACTGAAGGAAAACACACACACAATACTGTACACTGACTTCCTTCCCCAATACGTGAACAGCCCAGAAAGCAGATCAGTGCTATGCCTGTACCACCCTATCCCACCCCACCCCATTGCTGCTGCTTGGATAGCTAAAGTTCACCTGAACTTTTTATGGGCATGGAATTGGCCACACATTATGCACACAAAGTCAGACAATGTGCTTGCTCCTATTCACTTACTACCAAGGACCTTAGCTCCTTAAATTCCCTTTAAAATGTGTCAGTGATCAACAAGTATAAATATTTTTCATAAATTTCTGAAACAGAATTATTAGCTATCCACATCCAACTGCTTTGAATTTCTCTGGAAGTCCATCTGGCTGACAGCTGCATTATTTATTTGTTGTCACACTCGCTAAGTTATCTACTGGCATTTAAAGGTGTCATCTTTACTCATTACAATTTGAATGATCACTCCAGCACCGCCTGCATTGTACCAAGGACCTGATTTCCGACCACAACTTCTAATCTCTGCTAATCACAAAACCTGCAAGTTTGAATTCCACATATAAATCAGTAAATGAAGAGACAGAAGAAACCGAAGGACTAGGATGCTTTGCCTCAAAGTCCATTGATCTCTAGTAACAATTTGATGTGAAAGTTAATTTAATTACTCTTAATTGCAACATACATTTTTTCATGCTCAAGGTAAAACATTAGAAATGGTGACATTGCAATGCAGAATTAAGGTAAATGGGCCTTATGGACAAGAACTGGATTATATTATGCTCACAATGATGAAAAACTACAGTTGGTCACGTGTCACAACCACAGTCCTCACAGTTGCAAGAGGAATGTGACTACATCCTCGAGATAGACCCTACTGCCAGTTTGGGGCAGATGTTTACCCTCAGCCACATCTTCTGCATGGTTTCCCCAGTATGCTTCCAAACCATTTTAGGTGCAGTGCCAGACACCAGAACTGCATTTCTGCCCTGAGGTATTTCAGGCTGGCAAATAACAGAAGCCCCCACAGCTCCACACCTGGTGACTAGAGGAACCACTTACAAAAGTCAAGCAGTACCGATACAGCTTGGAAAATATATCACAACATAAGACATTCAGGAGGGTCTAGACTATGTTACAGCACACTAAGTGATGCATGCAAGAGGTTTTCAAGAAAAGACCCGATGACCACCCAAGCTCCCTGGCAATGGAGAGGCTGTTGGATGGTGCTGCATTGTTGGATGGTGCCACGCTGTAACCCCCATCTTCATGCTCTAGCACAGCCCTACAGGCAAACAGCTCCATGACCATGGCCACCGGCTGAGGCGCTTCTGCTGAGAAAGCAACCATCAGTGTATTCCTCACACAACACTCTGCAAGCCAGGGAGTGCTCAGAAAGACAGGGCAGCATCTTGGGAAAGAAAGGACGTACACACAGAGGTCCCAAGCCAACATGAGAATGCACATGTACTTCAACTGGAAATTGAACACCAGCTGAAACAACCCCACCTCCGGCTCTCTGACACCCCTGGGCAGCACAGGAACTCAACACAGCAGTGACCTGCAACTCACAGCCACACATGTACGTATAACCACAGCTAAGGCAAACCACAGGGAAGTTGGAATTTTGATCACACCTCACTAGAGAAAAACGTAATTAAAACTAGTATGCTTGGAAAGCTTCCAGGTCTATGAATCTGACAAAAACATTTATGATGATAAAAGAATAATAATGTCCAGTAAAATCCCTGTACATAAAAGTACTGAAAGAGTTTTATAGTCAGAAAACCAAGGGAAGAATATTTGAAACAAGTTTCTCTGCATACTCTATAGGAAAGGTGTAGCATGGCTTTCCCATTTCATAAACTTAAGTCAAACTTCACAGCTATCTGTATCTTATCTCACTTCTCCTGTCAGGCTAAACAGCTCTTGTTTTATTACAGGTCAGAGAGACTTATCTTGTGGGATATTTTTGATGAAAATGAACTCTGGGCTTCAATGAAAACAGCCCACTGTCCTTTCTGTGATAGCTTATTTTTGACACTTCAATCCACTTTGCATTTCTATCCTCTGAAGGATGCCCAAGATGAGACTGAATTCATAACACCATCCACCAACAGGGATGCAGCACAGTAAGACATATTGACATGCCCACCCTTTTTATTGATCCGTGCAGAAGGTTGTTATTTGAGGTAACATGACCAGAAATGTCACATTAGAGAAAAAAATTATTTCACAGTTTTTGGAAAAAACATTTGGCAGAGTGCTGCCATCTGCATCAATATTTGAAAACCGAGCTATTCAGCTATGCATAATTTACTTAATCTTATAAAGATATTTGAAAATTAGAGGCTTCTCATTACATTTTCCAACGAAGCATCACTTTTCATATCAAGTATTATATCCATCTGGAAAACCAACACTTGAAGCACTCTTGCCTTTTCCAGTCCATACCACCTTGTTTTATCGGGCTCTTCACACACAGTGAGCATACGACTTCTGGAAGCTGCTTTTGGGAAAAAAGGGTTAGGGGAGACAGAAACTACAATGATTGCTCAAGCTATGACAGTAAGAATGTTAAGTCTCAGAAATATGCATACTGAAGTGTTCTGATGATTTCCCACCATTTTTCCTTTCATTTTAGAATCAGGCACTTAAGAGCGGCGTAGAGAAAACCAGTTTCTTGAATAGGTTTGAGAGCTTCAAGAGGTTATGAATTTCACAGCTGGTTGTGCTGACAAACAACTCCAGTCCGAGCTGTAACTGACATAAGAAAAGAATTTTCAACACACATGCACTTGAGCTAGAGACTGTTTGAGATTGCACCTGTTAAGAGTCCAGAAACTGAGATGGAGACTGTGGCCACTCAGTTTATCTGAAGAATCCATCATCTGACACCATGCCTCTGGCCCTCTCAGTGATCACCCTTTTTGAAGGGGTGTCCATTGTTTCATGTATTTGCTGATTAAGCCTGGGAAAGGTGGCATGAAGATTCCACAGATTTTAATTGAGCAGCATAGCTGTCCACTGAACCTTTGACTATAACACTTAACCACAATGTTTAAAACACAAAAAGACTTTTTCCATTTTATCCGGAGCCTCAACTGAATAGCACATCTAAAGCAGACATCCAGGAAAGGGAGCAGCGTGCAAGAAGAAACTCCTGCAGTGTTCATTAACAGCACAGTGAACATCAAATAGGCTTTATTAGAGTATTGCTGTGCTTTACTGTAACAGCTCAGTGACACGTTCAGGGTAAGGCTTGGCCAAAAGGTAGTTGCAAAGTCCTTCTACACAGCCTAGAAGTTTCTGATACACCAGACTTTTGCTGAACTCTGGAAGACTATTAAAGTACAGGCTTCAGAGGATTGCGCTGCTGCGCGTTCTGAGCTGCCAAGCAGACTGTAGGAGGGAGACTGTGAAGCAGAAATAAAAAGAAATCTCAAGCTGACTTAGCCATTTGCTCTAGAAAAACAATAATTTTCCAGGAAAATGTTCTAAACAGCTGAACCTTATCAAGAGGCTGGATATGAACTGCTCATCCAAGGAATGCTCAGTAATGAAAGAATAACATGCACTTTACTTTAGTCTGAAGTTCAAACCCCCATATCTCCCATCTTCAAATCTACTTTTCTGAGTTTCTTTGTGCACAGTATTTACAATGCCCAATTCTTAAGGTAGCAGCAGAAAGAATAACTTCTTTGAGTAAACAGATGTGGACAGGCTGCAGAAATTTGACAAATATTGACTTTGTTAGGGTTCGTTTCAGTTTCACAGAACAAACTTTTACAAACTGATTTGTAAAGCAATTGCATTATATTGTTTTAATACAAGTGAACTGTACTACTTCAAACAAGAAACTAAAACATCTATGATAATGGAGTATTTGATGGCAGCATAAATATATACTTGAGGGTAAAACACTACACTAGGAAAAATCATGTTGCCCTAGGAGGTTGTGTCTGAACACATAAGGAAACACTATTTTACTGTGAGGGTGACAGCATGAAACAGGTCACACAGAGAAGCAGCAGAGTCTCCATCTTTGGAGATACTCAAAAGCCATCTGGACATGGTCATGGGCAGCCTGCTCTAGGTGACTCTGCTTGAGTAAGGGGGTTGGACCAGGTGACCTTGTGAGGTCCCTTCCGACTTTGTCCATTTTGCGCTTCTAAAATATTTCTCAAAATAAAGCCCCTTACTACCACACAGGAAGGTAGTCAGCTTGTGTAATTTCTGTAACTAACGCTAGCATCAGATGTGCTTTGGCTCTCCTGGAAAGATAAAGCAGATCTCTCTATGCTCTCCCTGACAAACCGCTCCAGGCAAGGTCACAGGCACACACTTTGTGATGCAGTCACTGGTAGTATGCAGCAGTGAACCAACTCATCTGGATTTTTTTTATTCTACAAGGCTTTTCTTCAGTGGCACTTTCAGTCAAATCTCTCCCCCTTCCTGTCTCCCAGTTTTTACAAAACTTGGCCTAATACCTTTGTGTCTATGTTCTACCAAATGGGAAGAAAGCATTTGGTGAATACAAGTTGTGAAGAAACTGATGATGTGTGATATCCAAGTCTTATTTCTGTTGGAAACTAAGTTAACAACATGTTACAAGGAGTGCAGCCTTCTGAACAACGTCTTTGTAAAGCATTCTAATCATCGAAGAATTACAGAAGAAACATTACCTGCTTGTAGCTCTCTGGTTGTCTAAGAAGATCTGTTTCCATGACAGAAAAATGTCCAAGGTTCTGATCCATATGGGAGCCACTAGTGAATAAATGGATCTGGAATAGATTAATTTAAAACTACTTGGTAACTACTATCACCAATACAGCAGACCTTCTTAAAACAGCCTTCAGGAAATGATGATCATGCACCACAATCATCTCACAAAATAGTCCATCTGGTACTGGTAGCAGAACCGTGTGCAGGAATTGCTACTGCTGCTGCCATAGCAAAACTGAAAGATTTCTCTTTTCATCCTGTCTTAAAAGTCTTTTTCCTTACATTACACACACACTTATGCACAGCATGAAACTAGAAACCACTTACACAGCAGAAGTCTTAGCAGAGGTAAAGGAGACCCTCAACATAACTTTATTTCTTCCCTAAAAGAAGAAAATGCTACCTAGCTACAGTAAGTTTCTCTTTTGCTGCTATACATTGTTGGCTTTTGCTTACTGGGAGCTTGTCCCAGCTGCACTGGTGATGGTATCATCAATTACTTGATGAAGAAGCCTCCCAAGTTAGTCAAGGGAACAATAAAAAGCAATTCCCCCTATTCAGAGCTGATCCTTTTGTTACTGTAATAACTGCAGCTGCCAAATAAGATAGCAGTGCACATTTGTCAGACAATCACTCATATTTCATTAATATTTTTGCCAGAAGACAGAGAATGTTTTCTGCTTTTCTTCCCTTATTCTAATATGAACTTTATCATACACTTGGGTATTGACAACTATTTTGAAGTTGACAGTCACTGGGTAATTATCCTTCCCTGAAACTTCAGAGTATGTTAGCATTCCTTTCCCAAAACTCACTGCTGGTGACAACCATCTGTCACATGTGCAGAGCTATGTGAGTTTAAAAATAAAAGAGCACCTCCCCACACAATGTTCTTCCCTTCTACTTGCCACTCCTCTCCCTTCCCTGCTGCATTGTGTAACTCTGGCTGCCAAACCATTGGGCCTCCAGCATCAGAAATTAATTACAGCCCCTCTCCAAAAGTATGTTGCAACAGCATCACTGTCTAAAGCCCAATATAACTACTCTAAAGCCGTAACAACAAAGGAATAAGGTGTTTCCCTAAAACCAGACTAGATGAATACTGTTATAATCCAGTATTTGTAATTGACATAAACTAGTACTTGTCTTATTATAATCTGATACCAATAACCACAAGATAATGAAAATGAAACAAGGGAAACTGTAGCAAGGGAGACAACAGCACCAAGAAGCAGGTGACAGGGTGAGAGACAGAACATTTACAGCTGTTGCTTCGTGGCACTGAAATGGACTGCAGTGAAGGCAGGCCAAATTTAACCTTGCATTAATCTTTGCATGAGAATACAGGCACAGCTCACCAGCGAGCACCACCTCTGGGGAGTTTCCAGTACCAATTCCTAAACACCCTTGAGCTTAAACACCCTGCAGGGAGATCAGCCTGTCTAAATCACCTCAGAGAAGATGAAAAGGGGACTTGTTCATAGTTCATGCATGCTTGCATGAGATTAAAAAAACTTCTGCTGCATTCAAGAGTGTGCTACTGGGATCTAATGGCAAAATCAGTTTAGAGGAAAAAAATAATTAAAAATTTCAAATCCAATATCTCAAGACCAAAAAAATACAATTAACCAATATATAAATTAGAGAGTAACATGGTAGATTCTTCATGCCAAGATACAGATGCATCCAACAACTGCAATTTAGCTCACTCATAAATTACTGACAATGAGGTAATCACCCAGCACCAGTCTCTGCCCTCTGTTATTCAGAGATCAAGACTTTGTCCTTGTCCCTTTACTCTTCCATTACAATATAAAGTATAAAGATACAACCAGTCCACTGCAATACATCTTGTATTTTTTATCTCAGAGGAGGCACAAGAACCCACTCTGTCCACAGGAGCTATTTCCCAGTGCTGCTCCGCATTCTGACAGAATACAACTCTTGCTTTTACAGTTTCCAAGCATATTACAACTGTTATTGTTCTCTTACCATGATCTGATAATGCCAATTCTATTAAACTCTTCTTCTAATATCAAGAATTCCACTTAATACCATTTTATTCCTACTAACCTATAAATACAGTCCACAATCACATGCTCATCTGCTTAACAATTCACCTCTGAACCAGATCTAATCCTCACCTATTTCAGGTGTAATTGCTGACTAGGCTGTTAGTGGATGGACAACACTTGAAAATACCCACAGGAAATCCATCCATTTGGCAGAAACACACTTGCTCTGCCATTTCTTTTCATCTGCTCATTGTAACACAGCACCTTTAACAGACCCCAAAAACCAATGGCAGTTTTAAACTAGACAAGTTCCTACCTGTTTTTCCTGATTCTACACACAGATTCTCATTCACATTTTTTAAGGCAAAGTGATAATTCAAAGTCTAACTAAAAATAGCTACTCTCCCCTATGAATTCAAGAGGGATCAAAAACCAGGCAGGCAGTGATTCCTCTGACACTTGAGGGAAAAAAGAAGAAACAAGAGTAGAAGAACCAAGAGGCATGCCTTAACACAGAGATTTATCCCTCATGCTTCCATATATTTGAAGGTATATTGGATAAATACATAGCACTGAGAATTTTGAAGGAATTAATACAGTATTATATATTATACCTTCAAAGCCAGACAATCCATACAAGTTGTGACATCATTACAAAATTATTCAACATCTCATAGCCTCAGGCTGCAAATCTTCTCAGCAACAGAGAGGTTAAGATCTCCCCAAGTCTTCCTCCTACAGCACGATGTGTGTGTCTGCAAGCTCCAGCAGGCCTTCTGGGAGCTGGAATCACTGGAAAGCAGCTCATCAGGAGAGCCAGCAAGGAAGAACAGCCAGTCAGACCACCTAACAAGCAATTCCCTCCCTGGAACTACATGACTAGCTGTAGCTCCAGGGAGGCTTCCGTCTTCAGTAACCTTCACACCATCAGCCTTCAGTGGCTGCAGGCAGAATAGAGTAGCTAGACACTCCAGCAATCAGTTTCAGTTATCATTTTTGTACTTTAAAGAAAGAGCAGCCATTTATTTTTACCTATTTCCCCCTCATATCTAACTCCTACTCCCTTCCCTTTCTCCAGGCAGTGCAGTACTATTTCATTAAGAGGTGAGTCATCACTTCTAACCTGAAAGTACGTGTCCCTGATCATCCAAGCATTCAGAATTTTTCCACAAAACCAGAGAAATGGAAAAGACCTTTGGAAGTCTTTAGTCCTACCTCCTGCTCTAACAAGGACTATCGCCAACATCAGTTTGTGGCTTCGTGTATGTGAGTCTTGGAACATCCAAGGACAGAAACCATTCAGTGTCTCTGCTAAAGTGCTCATCATCCCAGAGAAAACTTTTCTAATATACCCCAACTTGCCAAGCTATAATCAGTGACCCCTTCCCTTTTGTCTTCTGGTACTCCTGAGAAGACCATGTATCCATTTTTGTAACTACCAACCTTATAACTGCCCATCAAATAGCTGAAGGTGACCTCTCCCTTGGACTCCTCTGCACCAGAGCAAACGAGTCCAACTTCCTCGAGGTCAAGCCCAACTTAGCTTGTCCTTGACTATCCTGGGAGCCTCTTCCTGGATCTTCCATATACAATTCTGAATTCAAGTAGCAATATCCATACTAAAAAAAAACAATAAAAATAAAGTGGAACAGCAGTAATCTTCTGAATGACGAAGAAGAGATTTTCCAAGGGAGATGCGTTGTTTTCAAAAAGCCCCAAAGAGAGAATATGGTATTTTAGTCACAGAATGAAATCTGTGGACGTGTCGCCACTACTTGGCAAACATTATAGCTCATGACCAGCAGTAAATAAGACTGCTCCACAGTTGAGATACATAACCTGTTAAGTTATTAAACAGCGAGTAAAAGGCATAATTATGATTTTGCAGAGAAAGCCCTCTGTAAATCTGTCAGCATAATTAAAAAACATTAACACTCATTAGCCTTTTGCATACTGTTTGTGGTTTATAAGAGAAGCAGCAGCTCATATAGAGGTCGTATCAGGTCAGCTCAGTCTGCTAACACAGACTAGTTTAAAAGTTGTTAAATTAATGTGGTAATGCAGACAATTTATCTACACAGCGCCAGGAAATATCAATTATTGTTTATGCAGCTGTTAAGCTGTAAGAGTATGTTATACTTTGTGTTAGTGTAAGTGTTAACATTAATGTGGCACTGTAATGAAGTCCCTTCCAAAGTCACTTTTACCTTTCAATTTCCCTGCTTTTAATTCAGACTAAAATATATATCAGAGCACTGCACTTTATTACAGCCCTGAACAGAACTCCCACAGCTGCACATATGTATTTGAGCACGCATAATACCAGTGTGAGATCCCATGTGGATAAAGTGGGCTCCACTCTACCCTCCTATGAGTACACCCTGACAGCAGCCCCCTACATACACTGCAGAACAGTCTGATCCCAAGAATCACCACCAGCACTCCTTATGCTTCCAATGTAGTCCAGTGACGATTGTTGGAGAAGACAGCAATGGCAGCTTTGGGAAGCTGGATGGACAGAGAAATATTCTCTGAAACAGATGCATTGTGGTCTAGACAAGTAGTCTGTGCTGCGGGTGGGGGACGGGCTGAGAGGCTGCACCCAGAGGGTGGTGGTAAGTAGCTCTTTTTCAAATAGCTCTTTTTCAAACAGCTCTTTTTCAAACTGGCAGCCTGTCACAAGCGGGGTTCCCCAGGGACCAACATTGGGCCTGATGCTGTTTAGTATGTTCATAAGTGATCTGGCTGAGGGAATGAAGTGCACCCTGATGAAGTTTGTTAATGATACCAAACTGATTGGGGAGGTAGACACTTCAGAAGGGAGAGCCACCCTGCATGAAGACCTGGATAGGCTGGAAGTGCGGGCTAACAAGAACCTGATGAAGTTCAACAAGGACAAGTGTAAGGTCTTGCACCTGGGAAAACATAACCCAGGAAGGCAGCAAAGGCTAACATCTACCCATCTGGAGAGCAGCTCTGTGGAAAGGGAACTGATACTTTGTCATTCTGTGATGCTCCCTTCTGCTTATTCTTCCAGATTCTGGAAATCATGGCCCAGAAAACTGCAGTATAACTAACCATTATCATATCTGTCTGACTGTAACAGTCCTAACCTGAGCAAACATTTTAACTTGGATAGCCACAAGGAAAAAAAATATCCACATTTATTTCAAAGTACAATCCCCATAGGAGTTCATCATCGACCTCATCAACAAGTTTGGCATGTTGCCCAATCAGCACATCACTTCATTTCAGTGCCTGATTTGGGCTTGAGAGCATCTCCACTTGTACCACAGGCCCCATGTTCAGCCCGCTCCGAGTTCTTCCTCGGTCCCATTTACTGCGAGCTGAGGTATTGAATCTGCCTAATCATTTGTTACTGCCAAGCACTACATAAATCAGAGCATTGATGATGAGTTATGGAGGTATTTACCTTGCCTACTATAAAAATCAGCTTACATTAAATAGAGGTACCTTATCAAGGGGAGAAGATGCCAATCATTTCATTTGATTTTTATATCATTAAACCACTTCTCCCAATAGCATCACTGTCTGTAATCTCAGTGCAAAAGCCAAGGACTGCACCTGCACTTACAGTGAATCT
Organism: Chloroceryle aenea; assembly: GCA_013399075.1. NCBI lineage: Eukaryota > Metazoa > Chordata > Aves > Coraciiformes > Cerylidae > Chloroceryle > Chloroceryle aenea. Next base: position 408,671 of record VWZY01000669.1, on the reverse strand, counting down.
TCACTCACAGATCAGGGAAGCACATTCGCAGTGGGCAATGAGAGGCAAAAGGTTATTTTAGATGCTGCACACACAGCACCTGATCTTTCCCTAGGGCTGTCATTCAGACATCTTCCCCAGCAATCAATTCTGGTAAAGAACAAAATACAACCTCATTATAGTTTTCAGCATTGCTGTGTCAGACACAGGATTAAAATCAAGAAGGCATCTTCATTCAAAAGCCTCTTATTCCAGTCCTGACAACTTTCTGATAAATGTTGTTCTTTTGAGGAGAAATTTCTCAGAAATGCTCTTAGTCTCAAAAAGGTTTTCCATGAAGGTTCTGGGTACATTACCAAGTGGGAGAAAAAGAGTTGAAGGAAAACATTACTGAATAACTTCTAGGACTATCTTTAGAATCACTTTTTTAAAAAAATTCTCTCTGCAGTCACCATCACTGTCAACTTTGGGACTGAAGGCTGTTGCCAACCTAAGCAGACATGATATTTCCAGATGTCTGATTTTCAGACAGGCATATAAACGTAATTCATAAATGGGAACAGAACTAGAATCTTAGCAATGCAGAAACCAATGCTGATTCCTGATTTAAAAGCAGGCAGATTTGGAGTTCTACTCAGTTATTCCCCAGTATTTCAGAAAGGAAAGCTGCATTTTATTTTGCTGCTATTACTTTCAACATCTGTGCTCAATATTTTGAATCCTCATTTCCAAAGAGTTTATAGTTCTGATTCACTACCTCTTGTCTGTGGTACCAAACTGCTGTCTTGCTTCTACAAGGCGTTTTCTGAGGAAAAAGGAGAGACAGTCTATGGTTGAAGAAGTGACTAATGTGCCAACCTGAAAGTGAGACTTTGATACAACAGTTATAAGCCTACAAACACTGAATATACTCCATTATTTCATTTATGGTTCTGCCCCACTGGGGAAAGGTGGGGGTATTTATATTTAGAGTGATTCGCTCTTATCTACAGAAAATGCAGAACTAGCAAACAAGAAGAATTTTTACATTTTGCACTAGCTGACAAGGCTTTTAAAGAATAAACAATGCCATAGTGAGTTAGAAGAATCATTTACCTTGTGCAAAAGCTTGCATTGCTCTTGGTGCTGAGCGTGCAAACTCCGCCACTGGAACTTCAGTCTCCCACTTAACCACTGAAGGTATCGAACATCTACTCTGTCTTCTAGCCCACGTTCAGGAGCTATTTCAGTTGTTACTTCACAGTTGTTACGCAGATCATCTTCGCACTAAAAGTGGAAGAGAACACCAAATTGGTTTAGGTTAGCTTCAACACTTGCAAATCATTTAGTACTGAAGAACATATAAAGCAAATAGGCCAAAGAGGTGAAAAATTAACAAATGAAAATAACAAGTAAGTTCCAGCAGTAAAGAGGAATTGTGATCTTTTAGAATACATAAGTGAGAACAGCCTAAACAAGTACTGAAGCCTGGAATAAATACTGGCTTCTCAGCTATGATGTGGTGAGCTGTCTCCTCTCCCATCTTTCATTTTCTGTACCCAGGAAGACAGAGTGGTTTTTATCCAGATGGGAAAAATCATATTTGACTATATTCTAATATGTCAAAGAACATAAAAAAAGACACAGCTCCTCCAGTGCCTTCCCAAAAGCAGGGCAGACTGTATTGGGTGACCCTATTTTGTAAAATAATGCCTTTATATAGGGACAAAATTGTGGGCCTGTGCTTACCCAGCCATTTTCTCTTCTCCATCCAGCATTTTGCTTCTTAAAGGATAGAGGAAAAGAAAACAATCATCTAGCTGACTGAGCCCAGGAGTCTACAAAGGCACACCCAGCTACAGCTGCACCACCTCTTGGCTCCACCTTTCTCTAGAGTAATTCAAAGGTTCATCTTGTCCCACTTTCTTTCTACTGCAGACAAAAAAACCCCAACCAACCACCACCAGCATCATCTGGATAAAATTTCTGCTTGGGCAACGGCATAGAGCAAGCAAGACATTTCTGTCTCTTTCCCAAGAACATGGGGGTAATTCCACCTCCCCCAGCCTCTTGCACAAAGCGGTCATTCACATCTACAAACAGATCTCTCTCTCTCCATTTTCAGACAAGACTCCTGCAGATTGCAAACTAAAGGGGAGGAACACATGGGTTGATTTATTTCCTGATGCCAGGAACATCACTTCGAGTAAGGCTGAGCTATCAACCGCATCCAGTCCATATGAAGTACATACAATAAACCCAATCCACAATTCCCTATTTTTTTACTACGGAACATCACAAGAAGTAGTAACACAGAACTGCAAAGGCCTGAAAGGGTGTTCGCCAGCTCAGAAAGTGCCTCCACGTTTTTAGGAGACATTTCTTTAAAGTGGAAATTAAAAAAAAAGCTTACTTGAAACATGACTGTTTTCAAGGAAACACTTAAGCAGCTATTTGGACCCATAGACCTTAACTGTATTTAAACATATGTGCTTCCCTGCTTCACAGACTTCCACATTCCATAAAATTTTATAAAGATTCAGTTGGCAGGCAAAGCTTGAATGTAATCCCAACTTGGATCCTAAACTAGAAATGCAAACTGTAAAATGAAGAGCATTTAATCTCACCTTAAATGCCGATTTCAGCAGAAATGTATCTGTAATTGTGATCAAACCAACCCCTAATGCTTCTTTCAACCTAAATATCACCTCAGTTGACAGGACCTCTAATAAAATGGGCACTCCTATTATTTATAAGAAACAAAAAAATGCTGTTCTGGTCACACACAAAAAGTGTATCAAGACTATGTTTTGGTTTTTTCTCCCCCTTCACTCTGTGACTCAGACAAACGAGTAAGTCACAGGGGTGCAGGGTTGGTAAAGGGTTTTTCCTTTTAAAGGCAAAGATTCATCTTTTATGGGGGAAAAAAAAAAACCAAACAAAACACACACAAAAAAACCCACACCAAAACCACAACCCAGACATTATCTCCTTAGTGCCAACTGAAACATCTTTTTTTCCCTCAGATGTCTTCAGTCCCATGCCTTACTTCAAAAGGCACTGTGTCCTAGGGTGCTGCAGTCCTAGCTAAGTACCTTCATGGTTCAGATTGTCTTGCCCTCATCAGAAGAGGTTTCTGGACTATGAAACCATAAATATAATTACCAAGATGTCTATAAACATGATCAGCCAAGCTATTAGCTATTAGTCACTACAGCAGAGAAAACACGTGTGTAAACAACATTAATACACCTCACATAAGCAGCCAGCAAGCTGCAAGGCCAAAGACAGACTTGGGATTCCCAGATTTTAATGTGCATTTTCCATAATTTACAGTTCAGCTCCAACTTCCCTGGTTAGAGGTTTCAGAATGGCACAAATACAGCTCTCCCGGGGATTCACTTCAGGAAGGAATGGCATTAGACTCGACTGCTTTGGCAGTACAGTGACAAACACCATGCAGAGCTAATTTTATTGTAGCAACCTGCCTTATTAATATTAAAATAAGGAAGCCAGCCAATGCATTTTTAACAGGATCCCTCTATTATTTATTTCACAAACTGCACCAAAAATTTACTTTTGCTATGAAATACTTAGCCTGCCATAAAGTAAACGAGATAAAAGAAAAAAAAAAGGTCTTGCATATTATACTGTGACCTCAATTTCTAGTCCCACCTTTACAATATAAGATAGTCTCCCACTGGGAGAAGAATCACTAAAATACCAGCTCAAGCTACAGTCTTTGCTTCAAATATCACTGTGAATTTATCTGATCCGTGCAGCAATACAGGTACACACCTACATTCACTTCTGAGATACAGAAGTGCATATTATTTAGTCAAAATCATAAAAAAAGCGTCCCAAGGCAACTACCCTGGGTTCTCAATGGCTTTGGAATGTTCCACAACAGCTTTGGAAGAAATCATTCCATAGCCACTTACCAGAAAAGCTTTTTGCTTGTAGACTGCTTGCTGCAATTTGTGTGTTTCTCTGATTCAGTTTCAGACGAGGAAGGCAGGTGGACTCCAGCTACAGAATGGTGCCACAGGCTTCAGGACAGAAGCCACATCCACATGTATCGACACCCTCACTGCAGCATCATCTGTTCCCATTACACTGATAATAGCAGAGCTACTCTTGTCAAACTTACTGGCAAGACTCAGAAAAGCACAAGCCTGATGAAGGTGCCATGCATGTATTTACATGAACTCTCTTCAAGCCAATTTTGGAACTATCATCCTGCCCACCCTTAGGCAGAACTTAAACACAGCTCTCCTATGGTAAAAGAACAGGGCAAATAACCAGCTAAGCCCCACACTGGATACACATTCCAGGACACCAGGCATCAACTATGGTAGCTCACAAGCTACAGAATCTGCCCCAGACTCATAGTTCTGGCTTAGTCATATCCCAAGAGCACTTACTTAAAACCTTTGCAATGCAGCTTACAATTCAGCCCCCAATACCACACAAGTTTTGCTCTAAACACTCCTCCCCAGGCTATTTCAAGTCCCATTGTTATGAAAAAAGATGCCAGTTGACTCTCAAAATGTGTGAGCAGACTTGGGGTTAGGTAACACAGCAGCAAGTGCAAAAAACAAAAGCCAACACAGTCCTTATGGCAAAAGTGCTCTGAGCAGATAAGCCACGTTCAGGAAACAGCTTTTTTCAGATCAGTGTATCAGATATAAAAGAACTTAGAGAAAAAGAATAAGGGGTGCAAGAAAGGAAGGTGTGAAAATAGACATGGCAATACATCAATTTTCATTCACATTCCATACATCTGAGCAAAAAACTCACATGCAGTATGCTTAACAAGAAATTAAAGATTTAAGAAGTTTCTACTTCTATAGCAGAAATAAAGCTGCTTTTTTTTGTTTGAAATACAGAGCAATCCCATGTTACTGGAAATTGTGGAGCAGTTATGCCAACAATGGATGGAGATAAATAAGTACTTCATCTTATAAATAGCTTACCAAAGAACAACATATGCATCAATGCATTTGTCACCATGTGAGAAAGAAGCATTTTTTGCACTACTCGTGCCACGTAAGGATTTTTTTAGTGTCCCGATATGCGGTTGAACTTCCTCTGTTCTTACACTTGGAATTAAACCCCAAAAAATTGTTTTAAACAAAAATTCCTTGTCGATTCAGTGGAGATCTTAAAATACATCACGATCAGAACAGCAAATAAAACCTTTTGTTGTGCAACTTTATCACACTTTTTTTACTTCCCTTTATTTTCCAACTCATATAGGTATCCTAATGCTTTTAATGCAAGCATACACACATTCAGGCAACTCCCTGACACTGATCCTTGAACTGCCCCTTGAAACCTCCGAAGCACGCCCCCAGCCCAGCCCTCACTTGCACCTGAACTAATCTGGATCTAAAGACGATTTACTTCCAGGTGCTACTCAAACCTTAACTACACTAACCATGCAGCCTGCTTATCACAAAGGTGGGAAGCAGTACATCTAGATCCCTCACTGCAAGCCTCAGGAATGGCAAAACAGGCACATAAATCAAGCCAATAAAGCACTTCTGCAGCTTTTACTGAGCGCTCCTCGGAACCACTCATAATTCAGACAATGGTTTTGATATGACATAACATATGTTAAGCTGTGTAATTACAGATCTTTAAACGGAGGGGTTTTTTTTAATTAAACACCATAGCTAGAAATAACAGTATCAGACATGCTTTCTTAATTAATGTAGCCATATATCTATCTGCAGGAGGGGAGAAATGTGAAAAGGAACAATATGAACACATGAATGTAAAAAGGACAACACTGTTTTCATTAGCAGCACCATCAACAAAACTAATTGGATTTCCTCCTATACAAGGTAAGATCCAGATTAGATGTATGCATGGAAAGAGAGATGGTGTAAGCACCCACTCCCACATGATGAGCATACCAATTAAATATTCAGATATTTGCACAGAAGAATGTGTTTTCCACAAACATAAAGTGCTCAAAACATGGAACTTATGCTCATAGAGTATTCAGGAATTGAAAGAGTAAAACCCTGTATTTCTGCAAGGCCTTTTAGCTTTTAAATTTCAATGCCTTTTGTAAAAATTACTACTTACAGCAGCACTCCCAAGAGCTCACTCTTGGCAAAGAGTGAAAAAGAGAAGGTGCTGAGGGAAGACAGAAAATGTTAACACAGCTCCTACCCATTCCTGCCTTGTTCAAGCAAGCCTGTCTGGCAATTGCCACAGGCCTGAGGCACAAGAGCAAGTCTGTCTCTTATCCTATCCCCCCTCACTTATCCCAGAGGGGACTCAAGACCCTGTAACAGAGCAGAAGCACTATGTCTTTAAAGGAGCACAGTAGCATTGCATAGTCTTTGGAGCTACAAGGTTTTAAAATAACACTCATATCCCTCTACTGCACCACATATTCAGAGAAAACATGGACGCCAAATCCACTAAAACAAACATGTGACAGGGGAGACCTTATCTGGCAGAGCACAGCAGTGTGCAGAGCTCCAGAAATGCCATATAGAGGGGCAACACCTTGCACCGCATTTCCTCTGCCTGCTGCTGCAGCCCTACTTGCCCGTGTCCATTTTGCTCCAGTGTGGCAAGCTGCCGGTCAGGGGGCAAACAGCAAAGGGAGAAGGATGCAGCTTTCCATACTGGCCCCAAACTGGAGCAAAAGGCCAGCAGGAGAAGCAGCAGTAAGTGCTCTCCAAGAGAGAGGAGGCAGAGCCCTGACATGTCGAAGACTTGCCGTGGCCTTCTTTTGCACATTCCTTTTGTCCTCCCGAGGAAAAAGTGCTTTATCACAAAATATCCTCCGATTAAAGTTAAACCGTGATCACTTACCGTGGGACACCAAAAACAAAGGATGTTCTCATTTAAACCAAAGGACCATAGAGCAAAGCTCATCAGAAAGTACCAAAGGCACTGGCTGCTCCCCGCCACTGGAGGGCAGGAGAGGCCCTAAAACATCTTCAAATGGCTCTGTCTCCCCACCGCGCAAGGAGGGGATCCCCACACAGCATTTCAGCAAAGCACAGGGTACCGGTATGGCCATGCTAAGCCTTCTTTCTTATTAGCACACTAGTCCTCATCTTCCTCTTGGCACATGAAAGCTTAAATGACTCCACTGCCTGTTTGTAGAACAAACACCAGCTATAACATAAGGTTCAAGAAAGTCTGCATTTATTTTAAATTCAGACATGACCAGAGAAACAGCAGATCCAGTAAGTTAAGCCTGATAATTTCAGACTCCTGTTAGAGCATTTACCTTGACACATTGTGAAAAACAAATAAAAAAAGGCAAAAACCCAAAACCTCTTAAACCACAAATAAGTGCTGTTAACCACACCTTTTTCAGTGTGCCACAGGAAGTTGGTTTTCATTGGGGAAAAGGTTCCCTAGTAAGTCCAAAGAAAAGAATTGAAAATAAAATTTAAAAATAATAAAAATTAAAATAAAACAATGACAAAAGACCATAAAGAATAGCATGTACATATGCACACAGAACAACAGAGAGACAATTTCAGCTATCATGTGCAACTTCTGCTTTAATACAAGAAAAAGAAAAGTCCAAACTGAAATGTGCTCCAATTATTGCTTGGCAAAAACATATTCCTAATTTAATCACCTCTGACATAAAATATGCTTAACCTGAAGTGCAGCATTTGTAACTAAAGACAAAAATTAACACTTCAGGTTTCAGTGGTTACCTATACAGGAGGTGAGTGAGAATGTAGAAAAAAAAAAAGGTAGAAAAGCAAAATTCAAGCATTTTTCTCCCTTAGTTTCTGGTAGAAGCCTTGGCAAGTGGGTAGCTGTACAAGAGTGCTACAATAAGCAGATCTGTCAGCCACGCAGGAGCCCACTGCACTGTAAAGGTTTGGCCCTGGTGCTACCCAGCAGAGGTGGCGTGGATGGGGGTGCAGCACACACCAAGTCCACGAGGCTGCCGCAGTCCAAGCGGCATCATTTGCTGGCAAAAATGAGGTGAGGGAAAGTCTGTGGGAGGAACTTTAGGGATCCTGTGCGCTCTGACTGGGTTTTGGGGATGGCTTTTAAAGAAGTGTTTCTTAACAGCTACTGTAGTACAGCAAAGCTAGTAGCAAAAGGCAAAAAGATAAATCACGACACCACAAAGACAGGAGGACAAAGAATAGAAGTGTAAGCACAGGGAATAAGGGAGGGAAATCAAAAAATGAAAGTTGACAGACTAATACAGCCCATAAAGATCTGGAAAGTAATTATGTGTCTGAGTCAGAATCAATAGGTTAATAAAATTCCCTCCTCTGCCCTCACTGGAGTAGGTGAAGAATGGGAAAAAAAAGACCTAGAAAATCTATGTTTACTGACACTAGTGCCAAAGGTTTCCTGCTTTTCTGTTGGGGGAAACATCAAGCTTGGCTGCTGTGTTACCTCTTTCCTCTAAACATGGCTTATGGAACAGCACTGACAGTCAAAGATTTCTATAAGAGAAAGGAATTTCATCAACAAGATTACACCAAGCATAAGCCTTACACTATACTGGAAATAGCCAGCAAGTCAAAGTAGACCGTGACAAACAAAAGATTAATCAAATTTCAAACCCAAGAGTCAGAAGGCATGTCAAGTTTCACTTTTTCCCCCCACACGAAGTAATTAAGCCGAGTTCACTGTCATGCTAGAGACACACGCATGAATTCCAGCTGTAGGAGCTATAATAGATCTATTTAAAAAAAAAAAAAAATCACAAAAGGGGAGGGCACCCAATTTCATTCAGAGGGCAAGAAGGAGGCAGGGGGAATTAGTAGAACCAAGAACCAGTGTTGGTACAACATCTCCTGGTGACAATGAGGGATATAACATCAGTACCCCTTTCTAAAAAACTCACCAGCCTCCAGACATAATTAAATTACAGGGCACACAGATGAATTTCAGCTGTAGAAATAATACCAGCACAGACAGTATTCCTCCCTGGAAACAGAAAGAATACATACTCACGGAGTACTGCTATTATCTGCACAAACCATCATAGATTTGGAGAAAGCTGTGATGATACCACTGCAATTTAAAAAGCAATGCAAAGAAAAAAATAATCAAATACTGAATGTGCTAAAAAGGCAGATTTATATCAAACAATTCCCTGCTTCTCAGAGAAACAGAGGATATGAGACCTCCCCGCATCTGATTTACAGGTTCCTTGAGGGACAGCGTTTCACCTACAGGGTTTCAGATATGGTTTGTACTCTAGGATTTTCATGTGTAAATAGGAATCGATAAATAGCACTTAAAATAATCTGTCTGTACATGTTCACCAAAGCAACAGAAGATGTTAGGACTGACATCACAGCAGTGCATATCTGACACAGAAATCCACAAGGGGTGTAAAAAGCCTTTGAAGACAATGTCTATCAATTAATTACCTAGTGCTTTAAGGCAATAACAACAGGCAAGAATTCCCAGGTAGACACTTCAGTAAATCTATGTGAACCTCCAATTCTGACTGTACTTAAGTCTTTATAGATCTAATAGAATTACTGATTACTCTTTTTAAGAGTTGACCAACACAATATCTGAACTTTTACTTACTGCCTTTGAAGTCACCAACCTGCTGACAGATCAGCACAGTAAATTCAGAGAACGGACTTGCACTAGAGCAGCCAGGTACTAGAGTTTGACATGCTCCATCAATCCCCTCTTCCCGCTCCCATTCCTCCTGCACAGCAACAGGGATTCCAGTCTGCTCTTTTAACCATCTGTCCCCAAGTTTATAAATTTCACACACTGGAAGAAAGTCATTGGTGGAAGACTAAGGAGGGCAGTGACTCCTTCAGTCCAGCTCACTGGGGTACACAGTTCCCGGGCTCAGGAGAGACTACAGCACTGCCCTTCCAAAAGAAAATGGGCCGGAGACCACGCGAGACAAGATGCCCTGAAGGATTTTCTTACCTAATGTACAAAGGCAGTCAAACCATACAACCGTCCCAGGCTATTAACCATACCTGTACTTACCAACAACTGCCTTGAGATTATTTTTCTAATTACACTAGCCACATTAGCACTACCTCCTACCACCTTAACCCTTCCATCATGCTTTCATCACCGTTCAGTTTATAATTCTAGGAATCGCTTAACTTTTGGTTCTGAAGATGAAAGTGCATGTAAAAGTAAATTTACGGAAGCATTCCCCAGCTCAGAATCTCAATATTATGAATTCAGTGCAGCAACTGAGCTCCATGTCCATCATGTGTCATGAATACCCTTGTCCCTCTATAAATAACCAACCTGAAATCCTTTAGAGCTGATAGAAATGTTCAATTTGCAGGGGAAGAAAATAGTGTTGCTAAGGAACTGCAAAGAAAAAAAGGCCGCAGAGTGGTAATCTGAAATGAAAGGAATTAATTTAATTGGCCCTTGATATGTTGGGTATTTGGCATATTATCATCAACTTTGCAGGCTGGAGGCTTTGTTTCAAAACGTAGGCTGAAAGAATAGTTAGAACATGGCTGCATCCTTATTTTAGGGATTAACTGCAATCTCTACTCATACAACAGGCCACTGTCCACTTCTGTGGATTTCAGATGAAATTTTAAAAATAAACCACGTGAGTATCAGTTTGAACTACAGCTACACCTACAGTTCTTGAGACTCCATTTTTTCAGATGAAGACAAAGGGTATGGATTTTCCTCACATTTATTCTCACAGATGTGCTTTGCCAGCAAGTACTGGCTTTCCTGCTTCACTGATTTTGGCAGAGATCTCAGCAATGCACAGAACCAAATACTATTTCATGGATTTTTGTTCTGCAACATTTTCGTTTCAGGAAAATATTTTCACTTGTTTATAGTCATTAAAAGAAAAGACTCCATGTGGTGGGAGATTTTTTTCAAGCTCTTTCTTAGATGAAAATTTCAGTTGTTTTAAAAAGCTATTCCTATTCTTTCTTCTAGAGAAAGACTGAAGCTTTTCTTCTCCTTTTACCTCATTCCTTCAACTTACTTAAACAGAACAGAGCTACAGCTGCAGGGACTACATCTCTGGCATGTTTAGCAATGCCTTTACAATTTGTTACGCATCCTCCAGCACTTCAGCTTAAGTATCACAAATGCCTGGTATTTAACATTCCCAGAGTCCAAATTCCAGTACTTCAATGTTCAGGTTGTACTTTAACTCACAAGATGTCAGGTATCAAAGATACAGCCTCACCTTCTTTCTTTCTTACTATGATTTTAGGGGCTATAATATTGTTGAATACTGTCTGATTGATGAGTAGACTTTGCCACATAAAGGTATCTGATAAAATAACAAAAAGCATCAAGTAATATATAACAATAACAAAACTACCACACTTTCATGCAGCAAACAACTGGCTTCCATGAGTGGTTTACAAGGAACTGTAACCACACTCTAACCCAAATCAGCTGTGTAGACCCTCCTATCTCCTCACCCATCCTTACATCCTTAACAGGACTTTCCTAGATCTTAGTTTGCTTGGTTCTTACTGGTTGCATTTTCTGGTTTTGTAATGACTAGCTGATCAAATAAAAGATGTAAGACCTCTCCTTCAAAATTCTGCTTGTTTTAACTTTCTTGTCATGTAGAACCACAAAAGACTAGCTATGCTGTAACTACATTCTATCAATTTTTTCCCCACGAACATCTGTTTTTATTGAAGCATGAAAACTTGCTAGATGAACACACCAGAAACGCTGTCATTTAAACAATGAGCTTTACATATATATGGTTACTCCAACTCACAGCATATAACTTTTTTTTCAGACCTATTAAAAAAACAATTTCCTGTCATGTAAACCTTTTCAAACACTGTCCATACAGTTATAGGATAAAAACATGAAATATGCATTCTGTGCTTGAGAAACACAGGTAGAGCAAGCTAGAATTACAGTGAGAGGCATAGCAACAGTGTGCCTCTGTGGCCACAGGAGATAACACTGTGTATTACCACAGCTCTTTCATCTCTTTTTGGAAAATGCAGAACTTAAGACCTACAGATAAAAATAACACAGGTCCTGCCCCCATTCCTCAATTTGTGTTGCTGCTACACTTCACTCATTGCTCTTTTGTCATAGAAATTAATGACATGGAAAATAATCTGCTACAGAAAAGCTATAGCCTCAAAGAGTCCTTCACATCACCAGAGGGTGGCATCACCCACAGTCAGAGCACCCAGCACAACCTCTTGTGCTCCCTCTTCTGTGCAGCAAACAGTTGTACTGTAGCAAGAGTAGTTCATTTTCTCAAAATGCTGTTAATAATGTTGTCACAAAGGTGACTCTTCCCTTTGAGCTGTTTTACATTTATACAAGTGTTTTCCTTCTGAAGATGCTGTGTATCTATCACAGCTTTCCAAACTCTCGCTCTCCTGCTTTGCTGTCCCCTAGAAAGATCTGGAAAACCAGGCAGCCTATGAGCTAGGCTGGAGACCACAAGGTCTCAGACATTACAAGGAATCAGAAATCATCATTTCTGACCTACAGTGTCCTTTGCCAAAAACGAGACAATTCTGTAAGCCTCGGAATGACCAGCAATTAATGTCTGACTAGGACTGATGACTTACAAACTCACAAGCACAGAGAGAGGCCTGGACCACTCTAACACATTGCACTGATCAGTTTAAATTCAGCCTATGTTATCTGTTGTGTTAAGAGTGGGGAGAGTTGATTTGCAACAAACAAGATATAAACATGGAAAACACATCTTCTCTCTTGAGCTTCTTACTTTACGTTCAAGAGTAATTGTCTATACAGCAACATGTGTGTGCAGAATTAAGTGTAAGGAAGGATTTTAAAAGTAATATTACCGAACATGATTAGACTGTGGTTTTCTTTGTTTTTTATCACGTGTATATGTTACAGCTAAAGCAGACACACTGCTATCCTTAGCTTACTTCAGAGCAGGCTTTTCATGTGCTAACACCTTTTTATTGATGGAAACACAACGACATATCCCACTGTTTTCTTAAGGAGGCTGCAAGGTCACGAGTTACCCCAAGAGCAGTAGCTGTCATTTGAGATCTCGATGTTTTTTAAAAAGGTACCATTTGCCTTAGGATTACTTGCTTTGCCCAATGCCAACATACCCAGCATTCAACAGCTAACACATTTGCTTACACTGTAGAACCACTCATGCTAGAGTCTGGAAGCACACAATTCAGAAACAGAGAGATCAAAGACATTCACCTACCTGCACTCCTCCACACTGGTCTCACCTAGGCTGAAAATAAAAATCAGGGAACTTAGGGGTAAGAGGTTGAGAAAGAGAGGGAAAGCAGATCACCTGTACACAGAAAGTTTAGAGAAGGGAAAGACACAGGTTCCAGATGAAGCTTTTTCAAAGCTGGAGTAAAGCATTTCTTTGCAAAGGCACCAAGACGCCACACATTAGACACTAGCGATAACACGGCTGCTGTCACAGAACTTTACTTATGGACAGATAAGGCAGAAGGACACAAAAATGCTCACCGTGCACACAGAAATTTCATCTCCAGTCTTTACTCTGTTCCGAGCCAAAAGCTGCTCCAAGAGGCCAAGTCTGTGCAGCAACCAGGAAAATGCCAGCAGCAGCTCCCGACTGCCCACCGAGCCGTCAGAGGGGAGCCGATAGAGTTCCGACCTGCCATAGCCATGGTACCACAATGCTGATTTTACAAACCTAATTTGGTTATCTGAAGAGAAGAAAACAATTGAGAATAACACACTGCACTACTCAATGCATTTACCCATTCAGTTCCAGAAACTGCTGCCTCCTCCGAGAGCAAGATTTAAAGTCGAGCATAAGATTACTGGAGGACAGTGGAGACTGGAGTCCTCAACAACTGATAAAGGACAAGAAGTAAAGGGTAAAAAGCCTTCCTTGTGGTGCTCCATTCTGATCTACAGGAACTATTGCTAAGGGAAAAGAAGAAATTCAATGTTGAGATTAAGGCCAGTAATAGCCTCTTGGAGATTAGCAGAGGCAAAAAAAAAAGTGAACACCCATCCCCACTGTAACAGGGCTCCATTCACCTATTCATTTTTTATGAGCCACCAACATGCTATGAATTAGTAAACACCCCAAGCCACTTTACTCCTGAATGAAACTGGAATTGAGAGATAGGAGTTTCGCTGCCTGCTGCAAATCTCTGAGCACCAGTGAGCAGAGAGAGATAATGCAGTACATCACGCTGCATACCAGACCACATGGACTATTTAATTCTCACAAATGCTTTGATCTGTATTCCTTCACACCAGCAAATGTTACCCAACAGCTACAAGACAGGTAAAATACTGAGAAAACACAGCGAAAATTATTATTAACAAACATTGCTAAGCCTGGTCTCTGTACTAAGTCAAAGCTATAATAAAGAACATAGTTAGGTGGCACAATGATAAACAATACATACCAGGGAAGAAACAACAGCTGATGTAAAAGAAACTCACACTCAAAAAGCCACTAGAGTTCTCCAAAGGCAACAACAAGCAAGTGATTAAGGAAGAGTCGACCAATGCAGGACATTTAGACTTCTCAAAGGGATTCAGCTACCCAAAGAAACTAAGACACTGCAGGAGAGGGAAGGCGTTGAACCAATGACAAGTGCCTGAAAGACAAGAACCAGAGGGTAGGAACAAATGCTGTTTTCAGACAAGGGCTCTGTGCTAAGCAGTTGCTATTGAACCAACTCAAACTGACACACAAGACAACATGATAGTGACAGAAAATTTGGTGTTGATGTGCTATTACTCAGTAGTAAGGAATGCAGGTGGATCCTGAAGGATTGCAGCATCTAATGAGTCCAAGCTTCAAAATGACAGATAAATGTGGTTTCTTTTCAGTCTTTTTTTTAAAGAAGAAAAATTATGCCCAAGGGAACAGACAATCCTAACTTTACTAACATAGCAATGGGCTTGGAGCTGACCACTTGCCTCAGGAGCACGATCTCGGATCACAAGATATTTCATTACACTATCACACTTGTTTCTCACGTGCATCCAAAAGCAAACCGAATGCGAGAAACCTAGAAAAGAAACTAAACAGAGCACAGAGAACCACCTCATATTGCTGTCTATACCCACTATGACTCCATGTCTCAAGTTAGCAGTGTTATTTTATTTCTTCAGACTCAAAAAGGCTACAGAAGACTTGGAGAAAAATAATTAAAGAGGAAGAACAAGTATGATCCCAGCTAAAGAACAGCATCACTGTAAGAACTGACAGCACAGGCCAAGGCAACGACTGAGAATGGATATGACAACACTCTTAAAACCTGGAGTGCTGTGGGATGGGTGAATTGGGAATAACTTTTTTGTGCAACATTCAATACAAGAACTGTGAGCCACTAAAAATGTCCAAAGGAAGTTGAAAAAAAGATGTTCTTCACAGATACAGCAAAGCTCTGAAATTACCAGCAATGGGACACTATGGACACTGAGTTACACAGGCTTGAGAAGAAACCACATTTAGGGAACCAGAATTCATGGAAGCTTATGAAATACAAAGATAACCTCTCTGGCTTGGGAAGTTTGGGGGCTGAAAGAATGCCCGATGAAAGCATCCTTCTACAGTTGCTCTTTCCTTTCCCTTGGGCATACACTTCTGACAGCTGCCACAGCTGGATGGACCCACAGGAACATTTGATCCAGTTCAGGCATTTATTTACAAAGGAAGGAAGCAAGCTGCTCCCCTTTTCCAGGGTAATGCTTCTCTGTAAGGTTTTTAAAAAAGGCACCCACACACAAAAAGTCAGGATGAAGCCTCTCACAATCAGGGATTGTCACTGCTGTCCTTAATTAACATAACCATTCATCACATTAAGTACTCATTTGCCTGCTCCTTGCCACTTGTGGTAAAAACATCCCTTAGCACTGACACCGTAATCTTCCTTTGTCTGGCACCGACTGCTGAAGCTCAAAAACCACCTCACCACCAACTTCAAAACAAAACACAAGAAAAAAAATTCCTATTGCTCTCAAAAGGAATTTGTTAATTACAAGAGGCTCTCACGGTGAAGAGGGGTTGATTTAACTCGATTTGCAAAAGGCTAAAGGAGTCTTAGCCACCAAAAGTAATACAAAGCCAAGACACAGAGAGGAGCTATACACTGCCCTATGCTAGTAACCCCAGAGGAGCAGGACACTGCTACCGCTCCACTGAGGCTGGCTGGGGCTGGTAGGCAGCAAGAGCCACCAAGCTCTTTGTGCCTTGAAAAACCAGAGGAAGGTATATTGAGGGCACTGTTTGACCAACTTCAAGATTCAGGGAAACAAGAGCGGATTACTACTCCTCTTCAGCGGCGGGAGCAGGAGTACATGACTAATCACATGAAAGCTACCAATGAATTCCTGACAAAGATATTAGCCATGACTAAAGAACAATAAACAAGATCAAGAGCATATTAAGCAGGTGACACGATGGTGCAGAGCTACTACTTTTTTGCAGAACTGGCGTTTTGCATAGCACAGCTCCTGCAGAGACACAACAGTCAAACAGCTGGTTTTAAGTTTGTTTCTGCATTACAGGCACAAAAAGGAAACCAAACACTAAATCACTCTGTTCTTTTTGCAAAACTGTGAACGTGAAAACAAGCTGCTTCCTTTCACGATGCTAGGGTGGCAGAAATGCCTACGGTTAGCTAAAAATCTTGCTGTACATGTGCACTCCAGCCCCTCATGCACAGGGGGAGTAGACAGACTAGAGATTCTATTTTAATCACTCTTAGAACATTCTCACATGAGCTAGGTTTTCATGCTGCCCTTTCCTTTGTGCATTTGTCAAGAAAGGAACTGCCATAACAGGTAAAAGCAGAAATATTTCAAAAGAAAAGATCAGTATGTACTTTCCTCATTTTTCAAGCAAACAAGCATCACATGCTGCCATCTGCAGTTCAGGAAGCTCCCCAAGAAATCACATACCAAAGAGAAGGAACAGAGAACAAGACAAGTGGTTTTTCCCTTTATCACCATTTCCCTGCTCTAAAACACCATTCAGCACCAGATCCACTCGGTCAATTTGCCACCTGAATCTCTGCATTGCTCTGGTCCTTTGTCTCCCCCTGTTTAGTCTCCCTCAGTGACACATGACCCTCACCTGAGGAGGTACAATTGGTGTATCAGGCAAGAATTGTAGGTGAGTGGTCAAAGCTTGGATCTGGAAGTGGGGTTCAAAATGCCTTTGCATGACCTTAGAGAAGTCATAGTTTGACACATCTCTACAGTGCTCTGCTTACAAGGAAGAAGTGCTCAGATAAATGGTAGCAGAGACTATCTAAGTACCCAAGACCAAGGCAGATTCCTCCATAATGTGCAGCCAAGAGAGAGGGAAAAAGTCATCACTCGGCAGGTAACACCAGTCACTCAAAAACCTCCCCTTTGACAACTTCTTAGGGCATTTCATTAGGATTAGGCAATTTGTTGATAAAGCCCTCCCACAGTCCTTCCAACTAATCACCTTCTGCATGCACATTACTCATAGAAGTCTGTTCAGCAAGACCAAACTGTGAATGAACAGCAGGGTCCAGCCCTTTTGAAACCACACTCAAGCTGTGCTCTTCTGCTTCATCAATCCTGTGGAATATTCTCAGTGAATTACAACATGATATTCAAATAAGGGTATGTGTTAGCCTGGCAGGCTAAGATGGAAAGGAACTAAATCAAGTACAAGAACAGATACAGATACATTACTTCATGCATTCAGGCAAGAAACACCTGCATAGGTAGTGGTATTATGGGAAACTACTGCTGCAGAAAAACATTTTCTGCTTCATTTGTCAAACAAACAAAAATATATTACAGCTCCAGAGCTCTTTCCCATACTATAAAAAATTAATTGCGACTCCAGAAAAGAAACATTTTCTCCATCTATCTAAATGCATATTGCACTGCTGCCTGGTGTGGTTGTCAGGTTGTTAACCAAGTCCATCAGCACTCAGTCTCTGTGAGGAAAGAGCAGCATGAAACCACTAATCATGCCTTCATGAGTAAGGTTGTGCCCAGAGCACTATTACACAGATTACTGTGACTAGTACTCCACTGACAGGAGACACATTGTTCCGACACATTTAAGGGGCTGGAGTGTAGTAATGGCTTCCCACCAAAGTTGACAGCAAATAGTTTTTTTTTACTGTGTAAAGAAAAAAAAATTCTTCCAAAATAAGAAACCAATAGAGACATTTGCAGAATTTTATACCCACTGCCTGATATGCTTCAGTGGGATTTCTGGTTTCTTTTTGCAAGAGTGTGATAGTGCCTACTTTTTACAACATCAAACAGTGTGGATTTTTTCATGTATGAATTTTCACATCTTTTAGTTTCTGCTCGCTAGGCAATAAAATACATCAGCCATTTAAAAACATGATGCAGAAAGTTTTTCTAAACAACGTCACGTCACAATCATAACCAGGGAATGACTAATAGCTGTTCAATGTGAAGCAAATTCTAATCTCTTCTAAAATTCACCTACATGACAAGATCAGATCAAAAACTGACTAATGAAAACTACTAATTCAAAACAGATACGTACACTGTGGTGCAGCTTGGAAAGTCACTTGATAAAAAGAACTTCAGATCAAGGAAAAAAAAATCTGGAAACAGCTGTCCATGGGCAAAATCTGCAAGAGCACTCTATCCTTGCAAGGCACTGCTTTCTTCTAGCACCTCGCAACTGCACGTGGCCCAGCTTCTGGCAGGCAGTCCTTGAAACGTAGTTCCCACTCTGCAGAGTGGCGAGAAGAACCAGTGTGACCCCAATAACACACGCAGACTACAGGCCAAAGTTCAATGTTTCCCTTGGAACAGGAAAAGGTACAAGACCATTTGACTAACAATTCTGTCTTCCAGAAAGCTGCTCCTGTGCACGCAGTAAGCAAAGCAGTCTTCACAACCTTCCCCTGGGATCCAGAAACTTCTCTCCTCCTTTTAGCTAAGACAATTAATAGGTTGTATGGAAACAGGAAAGCAAGGAATGCCTGAGCCATAGACTAAAGCACTAGGCTTGACTTAGAGGAATCTATTTCAATTCTTTGTTGCGCAACGGGATCCTATACAAACCTGAGAAAGTTCATTTGTTCCTATGCCCAAGGCTTCCACTTCATTTGCATGAAATAAATACATGAAAGCACAAGTGCTCCAGAGCAGGGATGGAGAAGAAAGGCAGCAAAGTATTGACTGTGTTCACAGCAGACAACTCATTCACCTGGCCAAGCAAAAGTAATTAGCGTGATTTGGGAAACGGTAGGGCTCCCCAACCTGAATTTCAGCTTAAATCACCACGTTGTGACTAAACAGGTTTACTAAAAATCAGCTCAGCTGTTTGGAGCAGAACCACAAATTCCTACCTCACAATCTACCAGCAGAGGCTAGATTTGCTCTCTAGAGACAGCAACCTGCCACGTGCACACACAGGAAATCCTGTCTCCAAGTGCTTCGAGCAATTAGGAAGGGAGCAGCCAGGATTCAACAAGGTCGAACTGGTGCAGGACCACCTCCACAAAGCTGTAGGAGACTGACAATAAACTGAGTCACCATACACAGCAGACTGTGGATGAGTGGAAAAGCAAAAACAGCCAAATGAAAAATACAGCCATGTGTGTAACACAGGACCATGCTGATTTCCTGCTGAGCCACCAGCAAAACTATGCTGGTTTTGCTCCACACTCCACAATGCTTAACCTTTTTTAACTCCATTTACAGAGTCATCAGATTCCCAGCTCTTCAGAGGCTTAAATAACACTGTTTAGGGTTTTTTGCTTTCGAGGGCAAAAGTGGATTAAGGGGTTTTGGTCTGAGAAGACCTCTATCCATCACTGACAATCCCATTCTCAAAACTTCCTCTGACTATGGAAGGGCTCTAGACAGACATCTTTCAAGAGAGAAATCTGGGGAGTGCTGTCATACTTGGAATAACATACATTCAAGTAGTAAATGTTGCTCTGGCATCGTGAGAAGCCAACCTGCATTCAGCTTCCTCTGGAGTAGTGGCCTAGTCCATAAAGATACTCACAGTCCCTCTAGAATAATCACGCACACGTTACTCTTTGTTTTGCCTAGAGCTTCCATCCAAAACACTGCCTTTATGGTTCACGTGTTTTAATTCACAGCTCTGACATAGGACTTCAGATAGAGAATTAACCACCAGGAATCAAAGGTAAAACAAGCCTAATTCTGTAATAATCTCTGCAAGTGCTAAGAATGCAGGGATTTACCTGCAGAGCCCAAAGCAGCAGCAATAACATCACAGTTTCCTAGACACAGCAAGCCAAAGAGAAGTAAATCTGCCTGCACAGCTGTGATGCAACACTAAGTTTGCAGCACAAGTATTCAAAATGAAGCATTCCTTACAGGGAGCAAGAAGCCAAGTAAAAGGTCCTACAAAACCAGTCCCAGTACTTCCTTGGGACAGATGGAAGTCGCACAGCCAGCCAAACTGACAAGGTTACCTATGGCATCAGACTCTGTCCACTCGCCTCCGTGGATTTGTTTCAGAAGAGCATAGAGTAGCCTCCAGAAATCCAGACTCTGCAAAAGAAAGAGGGAGGGGAGATCAGCAGGCAAAATATCTGCCATATATTTAGTCTTAATTAGGCAATTAAACCCCCATTGAGCATCAGACAGTTGTCACACAGAAAAGCATCCTGCCAACGCTGTTGAAACAGACAAGTTCACATATTAGCCTTACCTACAGCAAGGTGCACTCTTTAAGGGAAGGGCTACTAACGCTGGCTGTATAGCAAGACCCAGCACTCCCACTCTGGAGGGACAAGCATACAGGAGCACAGCTGCCAGAGTATCTGGTCTGATATAACCACATATGGCACAACTTGCCCAAAGTCAACCAGGCACTTGAAGACACTGAGAAGATCTAACTGATAGCAACACTCACAACCAAAAGGCAGCACACGATGCGTTGGAACTGGAAACCACTGCTTGGCCACACTTGGACGGCACGCTGACAAACTGAAACAGTGATTCCTACAGTTGGAATTTCAGTCAGTGCTTGTGAAATTCTTCAAGTCGCTACCTGAGCAAGTGAGGCACACTGTGTGTGCACTGGAGGCCTTGCAAGCAGGCTGCCTTGTACAGCCCTGAAGCAGAAAGACCCGCGCCAGTGTACATCAAAGGGAAGCAAACCTCAGGTGACACTAGAAACACGTTGCAGTCCACGGGGAAACATCAAGCTTTGAGTTAGAGCTACAGTAAGATAAGGCCCTTCCCAGAGCAGCGAGTTGCAGTCACGCAATACCGGCCGGCTGGGGAGCACACTGAAGCCCCGTCACAGGTACCCCGCCTGT